>JAZHEH010000917.1:0-23115 GCA_036589455.1 Ateles fusciceps | reverse complement strand
ATCTTGAGCTCCTGGGGTTGGGTGATCCTCCAGCTCGGCCTCCCCAAGTGCTGGGACTATAAGGGTGAGCCACTGCTACACAGCCCAATGTAAGACTTTAAAGACGTTTAGAAAGCTAGAATTAATGTACATGTATTCAAACTACAACATGGTATTCGAAATGTACCCTTCTCAAGTGTATAGTACATTACAAAACTCATCATCTATGAGGTCACGAGGAAAACATTAGTAAGTTTTCACAGAGAGAGATATCACAAGGTACTGCTGTGACTATAGTACAATACAACTCCTAAAGCCTCTGGTTAAGAAAGATTTGATGCCAGCAGAGATATGAGAAGATATTATCTAATTTTTCTGGAAAATTAGTAGATAAACCCTACAGATTTGAATCCATGAGATATATTTAAAGAGGTTATTAGTAGAAAAGTGGTCCAGTTTCTATAGTGCATATCCATGACAATGAGAGTGTAAAAATGAATCAATGACATTTCTCCAACTCAAGGGCTAGACATAAACAAAGTTAAAAGAAAGCACAAACCAGTAGAATACTGTTAATATATAAAGCAGACATTAATGAGGGAGAGACATGAAATACAAGACAAAATAATGAGGAGCCTCTTTTTAAAATCAATGAGGCAGATGAAGCAGTAGCTCATTGAATTCAAATATGCAGAGATAGTGCGTTTGTATATATTACTATAGGAACACAGGTAGGTAGGTAGGCAGGTAGATAACTAGATAGACAAATATAGAGATGGATGGATGGATCAGATAGAGAAAGATACAGAGAGATTGATAAGATAGTGAGATATGTATTGCACAGCAAAAACAGAACCTCCCAGCATACCTTGTTTGATTTGGTGTTTTATTGCACTTTGCAGATACAGCTTGTTTTTGAAGGTCCCAAATGACCCTGCTTTGCAAGCAATCTGTGGGCAAGATTTTTCACAGCATGTGCTCACCTTGTGTCTCTTGTGTCGACATTTTGGTGATTCTCACAATATCTCAAATGTTTTTTGTATAATTTATATCTGGTATGGTGATCTGTGATCAGTGACCTTTGATGTTGCTATTGTAATTTGCATTGGAAAAGCCACCAAATGCACCCTAGAAGAAGCAAACTTAATCAACCAACATTGTGTATGTTTTGACTGCTCCACCGACCGGCCTTTTTCCGTGTCTCCCTCCACTCTACTCTTATCTCCCTACTCCCTGTGACACGACAGAGTTCTAAATCAGGCCAAATAAGAATCCTACAATGGCCTGTAAGGATTGGAGTGGAGGTCTGAGTTGGCAGACCTGTCACTTTAAATTGGAAGTGAGAATTATTAAGCTTAGTGAAGAAGGCATATCACAAGTTGAGATAGGCGCTAAAGTAGGCCGCCTGTGCCAAACTCTCAACCAGGTGGTGAAGGAAATGAGGAGTGCTACTCCAGCCAACACATGAATGAGAGGGAAGCGAACAGCTTTAGTGCTTATATGGGGAGAGTTTTAGTGGACGGACCCATATAAAACCAGCCACCACATGCCCTTAAGCCAAGGCCTGATCCAGAGCACAGCCCTAACTCTCCTCCAGTTCTCTTGAGGCTGGGAGAGATGAGGAAGCTGCGGAAAGTAAATGCAAGAAGCTAGCAGAGAAGAGATGTTTTCATGACTTCAGAAAAAGATAAAATTTATTATAAAAGGCACAGGGAAACACACGTTTATGAAAGTATCACAATATATAAATAACTGAAAGAAAGACATCTTATTAAAGTGAAAAATGATTAATTCACCAAGAGGGATATTGTAATGTAAAAGGATATGCAAACAGCCAAGAAAAGATCTCAGTCTTGTTAGTAATTGGAGAAATACAAAATCCCAAATCAATGTCATTTGATACCCACTAGAAGGGTAACATTAAGCAAAAGGCGTATTCCACCAGTGAGTGGGTGTAACGCGTGGGAGCAAACTCTTCTGATGGGGGGGTACATCTGGAAATGATTGAGCACTAAGGGATATTCCCTCAGCTGTGATCCAAGAATTGCAGTTTCTCTTACACCGTAAAGCTTTTGGCACGTATTCCAGACATCTCACGCTTCATAGCATCCTAGCTTAGAAGGGATTGACGCTGGAAAGACCTGACGATTCATAGACAGAAGCTTAGCACATATTTCGTAGATTACTGCCACAGAAGTAGGTGATGGAATAGGGGGAAATGAAAGCAGCATGTGTGTAGGTAACCACAACATTTAAATGAAGTCAGAGCAGCCCTCCTTCACAACAGCCTTGCCCAGAGATGAATGGACAGGAAATGTACACATGTAGGGTGGAGCAGAGCCCCGCAGGGGTACCTTGATGCAACAGGAGAAAGAAGAGCAGAATGGCACTTGCCTCCCCATAGGCACCCTGAGTGACTCAGTGGTAAGCTAAGGAGGAAGGGGCAGAATCCCTCACATAGTTAGGGAAGCAAGGTCTTGTGGTGTGGTTGGTGCACCGGACACACAGCAAGAATGCCTGGGATGTAGCTGGCGCGTGTTGGAAGCACATAGGGAATGGCAGAGAGCCTGGGCCCACTTCCAGGGTGAGGGCCATTCTTCCCAAAGTGGCAGGGGTGGTTTGCAAGGAGTTCAGGTGCGAGGCCCTAGGCCACAGCCACCCAGCCTCCACCCCTCAGGGCAGGGTCAACTGGCTGATCCTCACTCCATTCCCTGGTCCTTGTGTCCTTCCCCAGGATGAGGAGCTGGAGGACTGCAGGGCTGAAGGCCAGGAAAGCCACCCTCCCAGTCCACACAGCAGCCATGGGCCGTCCCTCAGGGTAAGGCTGCCTGGAGGGGGCGTGGCTCCACACGGCCTCTCCTCCCACATGTGCCCTGAGCCAGTCAATCCATGACGTGTGTGCGCAGTCAGGCCAGCCGTTTATGAGGGATTTGAGGATTTAGGTTTTAGAGGAGCGTGGAGGTGCAGTGTCCTGGAGGTTCTCTGAGGAAGAGACGTCAGGGACTCCCTAGGTGAGGCAATGGCGGGGAGGAGACCATGTCGGTGTAGTTTGAGAATTCTCAGGGACAAGTGTGGGATCTTGGGGCAGCTCAGGCTGACCTGTGAGGAAATATCCCCAAGAGCCACCTGGGGCCTGGGTCAGGGAGAGACCCCTAAGGAAAGGCTGGCGTGGGCCAGGGCAGAGAGCTCAAGGGATCCAGGTGGTCCCAGGAGCCTGAGTGTCACTGGGGTCTGTGCATGTGCTGGAGGTGGGAGGAGAGTCCACATGATGTCCTTCCTGCTCAGCCACCCATCTGGATGGGACACTTGGTCACCAGGGGTCCTCTGGACATCCAAGCAGGTGAGTGGGCAGTGCCCACACCTGACTGTCCAGGGACAGGTGCACACAGGTTCTTTCCTGTCCAGATGGCTGGGGAGGTCCTGTGTCTCCATATAGCTCTCCTGACCAACATGAGGTCACTTGGGGACCCGGGGCAGGGCAGCTCTGTCCCAAGGGCAAGGCAAAAATTCAGCAGAGGTCCTTGGAGTTCAGGTGTGTGGAGCAGGTGTGAGCTCTGCACCCAGCCCCAGGGAAGGGCTGGATGAGACACAACGGGATAGGTGGGGATGCTGGCATCTTCTCCCTTATCCTTTCCTGCTTCACCAGTAGACACGGAGCATGCCAGCCCCCCACTCTCTTCAACCAGTAAACCACCTGGGTGGCTCTCCATTTAACACTCACAAGGTTCAGGAGTCGTCTCTCAGCATCCCAGGACAGCCAGCCATGGAGTCTATGGATGGGAAGTGCATCAAGAAGGCTGACAAGGCTTTAGTGGGAAACTCTCAAGTTTATGGTAGCCCAGGAAATGGAGCATGGAGGTAAAAATGGAATGAAGAGTTAAGGAAACGGTGCTTGCCCAAGGGGGACAGTTTGTCTCATCTCTTTGCACGGGGTCGTGGGGAGTACATGGGCAGCCCGTGGCACCTTCATTGCTTTGGTGTCCACCTTGCATATGCTAAGAAGCCCTAGGTTTCTAAAGCAGCTTCAAGGGCTTTAGGTTTCCCATAGGAGGCTCCTGCCCCCACAGCAGCATTACAGATGCCCTCAGAGCCGCTCTTCTGGATGTGTGCAGTCCACGACATCCAAGGGGATCTCATCCACAGCACATGGTTAACTATGACTTCAATCCCGGAAGGCTTGCAGAAATGTCTCTGTAAAATGGTCAGGGACCAAGGGATTCCATGTATAGGGCTGCTTTTAAAGCTTTAATTAGCAAAGAGCCATAAAAATCCACAAATATCGGGAGACAACAGATGCTGGAGAGGATGTGGAGGAATAGGAACACTCTTACACAGTTGGTGGGAGTGTAAATTAGTTCAACCATTGTGGAAGACAGTGTGGCGATTTCTCAAGGATCTAGAAATAGAAATTCCATTTGACCCAGCAATCCCCACTATTGGTGTATATACCCAAAGAACTATAAATTGTTCTACTATAAAGACACATGCACACGTATGTTCATTGCAGCCCTGTGTACAATAGCAAAGACCTGGAACCAACCCAAATGCCCATCAATGATAGACTGGACAAAGAAAATGTGGTACATATGCACCATGGAATACTATGCAGCCATAAAAACAATGAGTTCATGTCCTTTGTAGGGACTTGGATGAATCTGGAAACCATCATTCTCAGCAAACTGACCCAAGAATAGAAAGCCAAGCACCACGTGTTCTCACTCATAGGTGGGTGTTGAACAACGAGAACACATGGACTCAGGGAGAGGAGCATCACACACAGGGGACAGTTGGCGGGGATAGGGGGAGAGACAATGGGGGGTGGTGAGGGAGGGAGGGTGGGGAGGGATAACATGGGGAGAAATGCCAGATATAGTATGCAACTAAAGTAAAATAAATAAATTATCTAAAAAAATCCACAAATACTACATTTCTATGTGAAAAAATGTCCACAGTAGCATCCTTCCTCTAAAAATGTGTGCCTTTCAAAATTTTCAGTGCAGCACAGAATTCAGGAATGGATAGCCAATCTGAAAGCCATCCTTTTGCAGAAACAGATGAGGAAGACATGTGGTAATGTGTTTAATGTAATCGTGCCTCCTAATAAAGTGAGTTCAGAAAATCAACCTTGACTCGTGGCACATTTTGTGTTTAAAACACTGGGCACCAGGCATACCTTACAATACAAGCATGGTGTCTTACTCACACCTAGTGAAAAACTAACGTAATTTCTTCACAACAATGAATTTCCAAATACGTGGGAAAGCTTTGAAGGTATGTTTGGGAGATATTTGTAATTTAAGATATTGTTTTTGAGCCTGTGTCTTTTTTAGCAAGAAGTGCTAACGAGGGGGGCTGCATTCGTGTTATTTAATGCCTTGTTCTCCTATACAGGATGCCACATAAGGATTAAGTGGGATCAGCTCCATACCATTTGGATTTCCTTCCCTACCCTTTTTAGATGTTGATGTGAGGTGAATGGTACACACAATAGTTAGGCAGAGTAACGCTTTTACTTTATTCACTGTGGAATATTAGAGAGTAATTGACAAAATAATACATTTCCACATTGTGTCAGATAGTAAGCGACGTATACTGTTTTTCATATCCATTGTTATCTTCTTATTCTAAATATTTTATAAGAGTTTCCCATTTCTTTTTGGGGTGGATGACACAAGAGATGCCTCTAAAATAATCTCTTATTGTTATGTTTCCATTAATAACTTCTGTAATGGAAAACTCAGACAACTCTACTGGCATGTGAGAGATGTGCGATCATAAACAAAAACATCTAAGTTTGAAATGGATACCTCAGCTTTCAGTTATGTTTCAATGCATATTTCTTTCCACATATAATATGGTCTAGTTAGAAAGAACCAACATCCTTCACAGCCTTGCACTGCTGTTTCTACCCCCAAAATTTGTTATCAGGGGACAGCACAATGAGAATTAGAAACCAGAAAGTTCTGCTGGCTGACTCAGCCAGCAGTCTTCTTAAAACACCCTCCCAGTTCTTGAAGCAGCCTTTTCTCATAACAAAAATATTTGCAGAGGGGGAAACAAAAATGTTATTGTTCTCTTAGACAAATGGGAGATGTTCCAGCAGAATGTCAAGAACTGACCTTTGAAAGGCCAGTGCCTGCAGGCCACACTTCTTTTTTTTTTAATGCAAAAGTGTACCGATGTGGCGGAAGGAAGTGCACAATGATTGGTCTGTTTCTCTGTGGAAGTGTTCAGGGTACACCCAGTCTTGCTTTGCATACAGTTACGAAACATCTACTCTTTTTTTTTTTTTTTTTTTTTTTTTTTTTTTGAGACAGGGTCTTGCTCTGTCACCCAGGCTGGAGTGCAGTGGCATGAACTCGGCTCACTTTGCCTCCTGGGTTCAAGTGATTCTTGTCCCTCAGCCTTCCGAGTATCTGGGATTATAGGCACGCACCACCACGCCTGGGTAATTTTTGTATTTTTTGTAGAGACGGGGTTTCACGATGTTGGCCAGGCTGATCTCAAACTCCTGGCCTGAAGTGATTTGCCTGCCTTGGCATCTCAAAGTGCTGGGATTACAGGCATGAGCCACCATGCCGGGTCCCTTTTTGAAAATTCTTAATCCTTTCCTCTCACCAGCTTTCTTTCCCCTTTTCCCTGTTTTTTTTTTTTTTTTTCTTTGTTGTTGTTGGCTTGCCGAACTTTTTTATTGGATCTTTCATTTTCCAGTTGTGGGGCGACTTCTTCAGAGCATATAATTTTAACAAAGAGCAGGGTGAGAGGGAGGGGGATTGTGAGAAGAGAGAAAACTTGGCAGATGAACCTTTGGCATGGTGACCAGGAGGAAGGTTCTGGTAAGAAGTTTTCCTCTCTGAAATCAGGCTGGAGTCAGCCAGTGTGCTGCTGCCCTGTAAAAGCTCCAGGGAATAGTACATCGCCACAGAGGCTTGGAAAGACTTGCTTTCAGATGTGCCATGGTTGTAATTCTCTTTATGCAATCAAAGAATGTATTTTCAATTATTTATGACAGGGCTTATTCTTTCCTCCTTAATAAAATATGAACTGCAAATATTGGGTAAAACAACAATACCTGTGCATGTCTAGACATAATTGGGTGCTACGTATTAGTGTTTCTCAGTTCCAGAAAGAGAGTCCAGAGAACCATTAGAGAGGATGAGATAGGAAATACATTGCTTCTGAGGATGGTGAGTGGTTCTCTGTTACCTGTGCTGTTGGGAAACAGCCCAGTGGTATAAGGGTAAATAAAGTGATATTAGGCAAATGAGGGGGGTGAGCCAAAAAGGTTGAGTTTTTTTGTTTGTTTGTTTTTTGTTTTGAGACAGAGTCTCACACTGTCACCCAGGCTGGAGTGCAATGGCACAATCTCAGCTCACTGCAACCTCCACCTGCTGGGTTCAACTGTTTCTCCTGCCTCAGCCTCCTGAGTAGCTGGGATTACAGATGTGTGCCACCACACCCAGCTAATTTTTGTATTTTTAGTAGAGATGGGGTTTCACTATGTTGGCCAGGCTGGTCTCAAACTCCTGACCTCATGATCTGCCCAACTGGGTCTCTCAAAGTTCTGGGATTACAGGTGTGAGCCACCGCACTTGCCCAAGTTTTTAATGTTTTTGTTTTGTAGAGGTAGCATCAATGCCTCTGTACTATGACTCTTCTTCCAAAGTGATCATTGAGACAATAAACAGGAGGGTGCAATACAAGATGTCAGGTGGGAAGCAGGACCAAATCTAGAGAAAGAAACAAGGGCACTGATATGAAGAACAATATAATCTATGCAATATTAAAATTAAAAGAGTAATATTAGTGGTTTGGCTATATCCTTATGTTTGAAAGAAAGCTTCCCTAATTTTCTGAGGCACACATCTGAAACTAGACTAGGCTTTGTCTATAAATATCAAAAAATCATATTTATTCTGCTAGGTGATATATGTCATTACTGTTTTGTCCCTATATTTAAATAAATCATGAGGGCCATCCTAGTCTTACTAACCAAAATAGTCCTACTCTTAATAAACGCCCTTTGCAGATTCAAAGGAAAAGCAGCAAAAGCAGCCAATCAAGTTAGCTTTGCTACCTTGCTGCATAAAGAGTAGGCAACTTAGTTGGGATCAGACTATGACTATTCCTAAAATACATTTGAATTTCAGCTCTGTTTCATTCCATTCACAATTATTGAATGACGGCTTTGTGTAAGCTGTTCTGTCTAACAGTATAGACTAGACAGTAAACTCTAGGAGGACAGGAACCAGGCCTGTTTTATTCTTTAGCCCATATTGGCACATCATAGGCACATAGTAAATAGTGGCAAAATGAATATGTGAATAAATGAATGATGCAAGAGAAGGAAGAAGGAAAGAATGAATGAACACAGGGAATACAAAAATTACTAAGATATTTCCTTACCTTCAGACAGCTTATAGGCTCTTAGGAGGGATATGCACATAAAATAGCCATTATTGAAATAAAACTTAGTGAGTAAAATAAGATGAGTAAAAAGAGAGCTTAGAAGAGTCAGAGAAAGACCTAGAGAGAAATTCAAGGTGGGGGAGAGAAGTCCTCTCTGGTAGAAAGGAATCTGGTAGTTACAAGATGAAGACACCATTTAATGAGTATGAAGATTATTTCAGCAGGGAAGAAAGAGGAGAAATAATCTACATTCTTGGCTCTACATCTTTGTTCAAGTAGAGGATGTTACTGAGATGTTCTGGGAATATTAAAGAAATTTGAGAGTCCAGTATGGCCAATATGTAGGACACATGAGAAAAGTTAAAGAAGATATGGCATTGAACTTGAGTGTCAGGCTAACTTGGTCATCCTAGATTTGGTGAATGCAAAGAAGCAGGATTGGAGGAGTGAAGGGGATGGAGAGCCATTTAGTTACTAAACAATCATAGATAAAACATGTTAAGGTGATTACAATGAAATTGGAATGGAAACACATATGTGGAAAAAAAAATTGAAGAGAGGAGAACTATCAGGACTTGTTGATGAATTGGCTTTAAGACAGAGGAAGGTGTATAATGACCCTGAGGTTTCCAACCTGGTAATGGACAACAGTGATAGAAATAGGGACCTTAGGAGAAGCATTGGTTTTCACAGAAAAGAGGAGTTGGGCTTTAAAGACTTTGATCTGGCTACTTCCTTTAAACTGAAAACCAGAATACCAGCTCCTTGGGGGGGGGTTGTGTTAGTTTGTTTTCACACTGCTGATATACCAAAACTGGGAACAAAAAGAGGTTTAATTGGACTTACAGTTCCCACATGGCTGGGAAGGCCTCAGAATCAGAATCATGGCGGGGGATGAAAGGCATTTCTTACACGGTGGGTGGTGGTAAGAGAAAAATGAGGAGGAAGCAAAAGCAGAAACCCCTGATAAACCCATCAGATCTTGTGAGACTTATTCACTACCATTAGAATAGCACAGGAAAGACCAGCTCCCATGATTCAATTACCTTTTCCTGGGTCTGTCCTACAACACGAGGAAAATCTGGAAGATGCAATTCAAGTTGAGATTTGGGTGGAGACACAACCAAACCATATCAGAGGTCCATGTAGACACTCAATATTTGGGAGTTAGTCCCATAGTCACCATTCAACAAACAATTGATAAGGTCTTATAATTTGTTGCTTCTCTTACACTGCCTTCCTCCATACTGAAAAGATGTCTGAAAGCTTCCCCTCTATTCTAATCTTTATCATGCCATTTCTGCCTCCTGTCCTCTGAGGAAACAGATTTGATTTCACAATCCATTGAACCAAAAACACAGGCTACTAATCATAACACTATATTCTGCAAGGCTAGATCTCACTAGCCAGTATGACAAATTTAAATACAAAATATTCTGCACAACAATTCCATTTCCATGCTTGTAGAAACAAGGGAAACATGGGAATAAATCTACCTACAACAGATTCTGTACCACGCACAATCTTCTACCAAAAAAAGCTTTTTCTGGTCACTCACTGCCCACATAATGATAGAAAAACACACAAATCCAAAGGAATTGGGGAAATTTTCAGGGACTAATAACCTAGTTTTGCTGGAGTCTAGGGTACATGTCATGGAAGCGAATTATTTGTTAAGTTACTATTTATTGTATTGTCCTGGAGAATGGAGACCTGAGCTGACAGATAACTGTGCTGTTTTACTTCCTATCCCTGACCCCAGATAACATTTAATAACAATTACTTTCTAATTCCATTCACTCATCTCTTTCTCACATCCCAAACATGAAATCACACTCCTAAACTCCAGGATCATGCACTAAATCAAAAGTCTTAAGCATAGGATGAGTAAAGAGTTGGAGTAGAAAATTTCTGTGTGACACCTTCCCTCTTCAGCTACTAGAATCTGAGCTCTCTTTACATGCTTCACTTGCTACACTAACAAAAACCTCCATCACTACCACTTCATCTGTACAGACTGCAAATTGAAATTGTAGTTTGAAATTATGTATTGATTTAAAATAAAATGACTGCATGAAAGTTGAATATTCAACTTAATTAAGTAGAAACTTAAAGTTGGAAGAAACCTTGAAGGCCTTCTAATACAAGCCCTTTATTTGACAGATGAGGAAACTGAAGCACAAAGAGGTGAAGTGAGGTACCCAAGGCCACACAGCAAGTGTGAGGCACAGCTAGTACCATAGCTAAATATCCTGACTCCCAGTCCAGTGTTCCTCTCATTACTCCATGAATCCTGTCTTGAAGCTTCCTGACAAATGCTAGAACCATAAACCTTCACTAGTATTTTTCCACATCATGTTAAAACTGCTAAGGAGGTAAGAAGGGATGCTTTCTTGGATAACATCAGCCATATGTAGCTCAAGCTATCTAAAGTTCTGGGACAGGGTCTTTTTATGTAGTCAACAGAGTGCAAATGCTGTGCTGTCTTCCCAGTTAGGCTGTTAATGGAGGGGGAAAAAAAACAGAATCATCTTGTTTCAAAACAAGGGACATACTAGACTACCTCTCATACCCGCTCGGCAAAAGAAAAATCAAGTTATCTTTAATAGATTCTAAAAACACCTTTCCCAAATATGCAGTCAGTTCCTTCAAAGTGCCCTTTGTTTAACTGCAGGAAGAAACCCGAGACAGCTGAAAAGCAGAAGGCATCTGAGCAAAATGAGATTACTCAGCCAGGTGGGTCCAGCACCAAGCCAGGCCTTCTTCAGGAATATCCTTGTGGTGTTCTCTGTATTTCCTGGATTTGAATGTTGGACTGCCTTGCTAGGTTGGAGAAGTTCTCCTGGATAATATCCTGAAGAGTGATTTCCAGCTTGGATTCATTCTCCCTGTCACATTCAGGTACACTGAGAAAGCGTAGATTAGGTCTTTTCACACAATCCCATGTTTCTTGGAGGCTTTGTTCATTTCTTTTCACTCTTTTTCTCTGTTCTTGCCTTCTTGTTTTATTTCATTGAGTCAATTTTGAGTCTCTGATATCTTCTTCTGCTTGATTGATTCAGCTATTGAAACTTGTGTATGCTTCGTGAAGTTCTTGTGCTGTGTTTTTCAGCTCCATCAAGTCATTTATGTTCTTCTCTAAGCTGGTTATTCTAGTTAGCATTTCGTCTAACGTTTTTTCAAGGTTTTTAGTTTCTTGGCATTGGGTTAGAACATGTTCCTTTAGCTCAGAGAAGTTTGTTATTACCCACCTTCTGAAGCCTGCTTCTGTCAATTCATCAAACTCATTCTCCATCTTGTTTTGTTCCCTTGCTGGTGAGGAGGAATTGTGAGCCCTTGGAGGAGGAAAGGCGTTCTGGTTTTGATGATTTCATCCTTTTTGTGCTGGTTTCTTCCCATCTTTGCAGGTTTATCGACCTTTGGTCTTTGACATTGGTGATTTCAGATGGGGTTTCTGAGTGGACGTCCTTTCTGCTTATGTTGGAGCTATTTCCTTTTGTTTTTTAGTTTTCCTTCTAACAGGCCCCTCTGCTGGATGAGGATGTGTGTGTGTGTGTGTGTGTGTGTGTGTGTGTGTGTGTGTGTGTTATACAGGGGTCAGGGAGCTGCTTGAGGAGGCAGTCTGTCCCTTGTCTGCTTGAAGAGGTGCTGATGGGCTGCCTCGGACTCAGCCTGGCTGCTGTGCAGGCTTCCTCTGGCTTTTGTTTACGCAGGTGAGATTTGACCTGTCTTTGCAACGGTGGATGCTCTTCCCTCCACTGAGCTCAGATCGTCCAGATCGAGCTTGAACTGATGTGCCAGCTTGGAAACTCTCGAGGAAGAGGGCTTCAGTTTGCTGGTCTTTGTGGGGGGTGGGAGCTGCCAAGCCATATCACCTGTCTCCCTAGCTTTCAGCTCTCCCTCTTTCTGGCGGTGGGGGCTGGGGTGGCAGGTAGATCCATCCCACAGGTGCTCTCAGTGCTAGCCGAAACCTCTGCCTAGTTCTGTGCTGACAACTTGCTGCACTGGGCCAGCCGGGAGCTGTTGTTCAGATCTGCGCTGGCAACTCATGGTGCTTCTCAGCCCAGTGGCATTCTCCCAGACTGTGGGTTGCAAAAGCCATGGGAGAAGTGCAGCATCTGAACCGGAGTGCTCAGAGGGTAAAGTCCTGATCCTCTGGTTAGTTGCACTTCCCAGGTGGGGCAGCGCCCTGCCCTGCCTCGGTTAGCCCTCCCTGGGCTATGCCCACTGTCCAACCAGTCCCACTGAAATGAACCTGGTACCTCAGTTGGAAATGCAGAATTCACTTGACGTCTGCATCTCTCTTGTTGGGAGCTGCACTCTAGAGCTGTTCCTATTCAGCCATCTTGGAGGAAGTCTGTTGCTGTTGTTTTGAGATGGAGTCTTGCTCTGTCACCCAGGCTGGAGTGCAGTGGTGCTATGTCAGCTCACTGCAACCTCCACCTCTCAGGTTCAAGCAATTCTCCTGCCTCAGCCTCCTGAGTAGCTGGGATTACAGGGACCTGCCACCACGCCTGGCTAATTTTTGTATTTTTAGTAGAGACGGAGTTTCACCATGGTGGTCGAGCTGAGTCTCGAATTCCTGACCTCGTGATCTTCCTTCCTCAGCCTCCCAAAGTGCTAGGATTACAGGCATGAGCCACCACACCCAGCCCAAGCTCTGCCTTTAAATGCTTAAGGTATTTAAGCAGGACTAAACCAAGTCAGCAGAGCAGGTGAAGCTCTCAATATGAAAAATCTTTCTTGACAGCTATCAAGCTGTAGCACGTCACAGTCATGTACATGTAATAGACACAACCAGAATTTTTACTTGCATATTTCTTCTATTTTGTTTTCCCCTAAATAAGGCTTTCATTGAAAGAAGTGATTTCCTCCCTTTGGCAGTCCTCCCTACTTTCGGCTGTAGATTCACCTATTCTTATGTCTTTCTTTCATTGGACGCTGATATCCCATGTTTTACACTGGCCTCATCAGACTTCCTCATTTTCTGTGCCCTTGCTAAGATGTGCTTCTGCATGAATAGCTTTTATTTATTTTTCACTGAATCTCTACACATTACTAAACTGTTGTGTGGGTGGGTTTGACTTTAGCTCTATAGGTAGCATGACTCTACTGGGGCTGAACACTGTGGAGGAGACCAGTGAGTTCTTCCTTTTCCATTTCTTGCCATCCACCTTCCCTGACCTTCCCCTTCCCAATGGTTTGCTTCACTAGCTTAAGTTTCTGTGACTAAAATTTTTAGTACACTTGGCTCCTTTTGAACTTTTAAGCAATGTTTTGGAGAACAAAACAAATACCACATAAGGCTGCATTTCCAAAGTCCGGAAATGCAAGGTTCATGTTCCCAAAGCAATGGAAACTATCCCCTGAGTGTTGGCATCACAGGAGATTCTTTTATTCCCTGATTACATAACATAATGTGTAGGGACATTGTGCTTTCATCCGCATATTTGGAAAGGAGCACAGATTTACCCCTTAAGTTCTTCCTGTAAATGTGTAACTATAGTTGAGGATATGGGTCTTTAGCTTCCCTCCCCAAACCATCTACATGTATTATCCTGAAAAGGAAGACTATTATAGCTCTACATGCATACTCTATTTACACAGGGACAGAATTAAAGTTGCTGTGGGAACATCATTAACTCTGATTTCCAGACTTCTGTGCCAGTCACATTTAAACCATAATGTAATTTTTGGCATGTAATAAATGTGCATATCATACACACAGACAGAAAGAAGCATACATGTAATTCGAGGATAAATTAATTACTAAATTTGTGATTAAAAAACATTTGGTGCATGTTCCTTCCCATTTAATATTAAGCTGCTGGTCTTTGACCAGGCCTAATAGATGATATACTGTGTCTCATTCTATATCTCAGATGTACTTACTGTATGTTCCTATTCTTCCAGATAATTAACTTCCCTAGTAAAGGTATAAGGGGGAAAACAAAATGGAAGGAATATACAAGCATGTAAATAGGGTAAAGGATATTTTGAAGGAAATTATTCATTTCTGCAAACAAACCTTTTAGTTTCTGATAATGAGCCAGAAATCTGCTAAGTGGGTATAAACAAAGGTTTCTGGCCACCTTAGATCATCTGGTTGGTGGCCATAAGAACAACTTGAAAGTACATTACCCCTTGAATTTGAGGCATGCCCACTGGGAAAGTGATTTTATTCTGTAAAAGCTTTTAGGCTTAAGGCTTAAAAAGTTATTTTACTCTATAACAACTTTTTTAGTTTGTGCTGTATTCAAACTGGAAACTAAAATTTACAAGAAATCAAGCAACATGAGCGCTTTCCCAAAGAGTCCCTGACTTAAAGAGTAATGTTTTTTCTTCCTTTACATTTAAATCTGGTTTACCCATTTGTGTTAGAGAAGGAAGTGTTTCAAAATAACTGTTTGAGGCCGGGTGTGGTGGCTCACGCCTGTAATCCAAGCACTTTGGAGGCCAAGGCGGGCAGATCACCTGAGGTCAGGAGTTCAAGACCAGCCTGACCAACATGGTGAAACCCCGTCTTAAAAACAAATAAGCAAACAAACAAACAAAAAACAAAAAAAACTGTTTGAACAGGTTTGTGAATGAAACAAATTAGTAGCAATACTCTGATACAGTATTTAAAAATGCAAATACTTGAGTATATATTTGAAACCCAATGAGACAAAAAAATTTTACTGAAAGGATGTGTAGCTTAAAGTCTTAGGTAAAGCTCAATGAAGAACCTCTTCCTACTTGTTCATTCTATTTCCTGTCATGTATTTCTTTTTGCTCAGCTTGGTTGCATATGGTATTTAATCTTTAAGGAAGATAATTCAGTTTTACGGGGCTCTGATTTACTTTTACTTGGGCTGTCTCTATGTGTGAATGGATGTCTGTGTGAGTGAAAACTGCTCAAGTAAGGTGGAAGGTCTCTTTGGCAAATTTGATGGCGTCTTCAGAAAGTTTCTGATCAGAAAGCTGATTCAGTATAAAACCTTCCAAAAACTTTTGAGGCACCCACATGAAAATATTGGATTTCTGTTGGAGGTGCTCAGAATGTAGTATTTATAACTGAAGATCTCTGTTTGGTATGCCAAAAAAATGAAAAACATTTGGCCCCCAAAAAACTCCATAAATGTTCAAAATATATAATAATCAAACAAAAGCTTCATTTGGATTCAAATGCATATATTTCAGCAGATGTGTCTAAACTAACTGGATCCCCACAGGAGCAGCTGAACTGGATTTTGGTATGTCTTGATAACTGAAAGAGTTATTCTTAGACTTTGGTAGGACAAAAATGGTCCATCTGTGAAGAATGGTAATAGAGAGATGGCAAAAAGTGGCATCCTCTGAAATAGTTTATTTATGGAATTTAGGACAAGTTGGACAATCCTGAAAACACTTTGAGGTCACACTAATTTGCAGAGAAAATATAGCCAAAATGGAGTGGAAAAACAGCCACAGACAGTTACTTTCCAACGACTTGTTATTAATTTTCTAATAAATTTCATATCAGTTAAGCAGTAAAACAGAGCATCTTTAGTATAACTAAGTGCTGTTGTTGCCTCCAAAGTGTCTCATATTCTACTTTATTCTATGTTCTATGAGAAATTATATATTTGTCTTTTTCATTTAAATTGTTTTTCTGGCATTTCATTAAGTAAGTAAGCCCCTCATCCTTTAACTGTGGATTTTATGTCTTTAAATATATTCTTTCCCTTTTTTATGAATGTTATTTAATCTTCTCTACAAGACTCTAAGTCTCTGAGCCTAGGGCTCCTGTTTATAAAACTGGATCCTATACAATATCTAGCCTGTGGTTCTCCACACTGAAAGTATCCACTATATCAATGGATGAGTAGTCCTGACTCCTCTCTGTTCAGGAAACGTAAATTGACTCAGAAGCAGACTTCGTTACAGGCAGCATACGTGGTGAGAGGGTTCTGTTTCTGGCTCTGTCATTCACTATGCTGGGAAACTGTCGTTATGACACTTGTCTTATTTGGGCCTCAGTTTCTTCATATGTACAATAATGGGTATAGAGCAGTGCTGAAAAAAAGTTTGAACCGGCACACGTTCCACAGGGAGAACAAAAGATGTAGAGAAAGAAGAAAAGCAAAAAAGAAAGCAGAAAGTACTCATTCTGCTGATGAGGTAATAAGGTGTTTAACTATTGTACCTAGTGTGAGGTGACTGGTGGAAGGATCTGACTTGAAATTTCCTTAAAGCAAGGAAGTCCTAAAGAATCCTCGTGCATGTTCCCAATCAATCCTAAATGATCCAACTCCAAGGGCGGTAGTGCATGTGCCCTTTTTTTAAGGTAACGATGTGAGAAGTCTTGACAGATAGAAAGAAGCACTAATTTTATATAATGAAATTTGCCATGAGCAGAGGAGCACATATGAAAATGCCACATGCAGCTGCAGATAAGAATTAACATGTATTCCTACATGAGATGTGATGGCAAGATGAAGAGTATTACCCTGAAAATCAGCACTAGGTTCTGACAATTACATGTGGACAATCATAAGCATATCTACGCAATGTTTGGAGAACAATATGGCATGGTATAACTTGAGACAATGGGCAATGAGACCAGACTTGCCAAGAAACTTGGGAGGATTTTATAAGATTTTATAAAAGGACGGATTGTTAGATACTGGAAAGGCCACAAGTCAATGACAAAGTTCCAGCATGGCATCTATAGGTGACTCTGTGGCTCCAGCAGTGGACTTTTCTCATTAAGAAAAGTTATTTTGATATTTACTGATCAATAAATCAACACTAGGTCCCTCGGAATACTTTCTTTCTTTTGCTGACTACATGAAAGGAAGGGCACTTTTGGCTATTAGAAAATAAGTGGGTGTCTTGCTTTACTACCTATTGGGGGAAAGCAAATGTTTCTAAAAGGGACATATGATTCAGCCCAACTGAATTACAACAACAGGCAATGTTACCCAAATACAAATTGTCCCATGATTAAAATGAGGCAAAATATAAGCAGGCCTCAGTGTCATAATTGAATTGTTCATTCATAAATAACCTCCCTGTAGAGGGGTTAAAGATATGTCCCCATATAAACAGATCCACCAGAGCATTGATTCAGTCACTTGGCAAGTATGTATAGAACATATCTTATGTACCTGTCACTACAGTGACTTCCATGAGGGCATAAGGTTGGAGACAAACAGAACCCACCACTAAGAATGTTAAAACAGCACGTCCTCACATCACCATTATCTTAGATAGAATTTAGTAAGTTTGTAAAGTACATTTTAACCCAACTGACAGTGGTGTCTACTTAGGCTTATTAGGTTTCCTTTGAGCTTTTTGAAAGGCTGGAGGTAAGGCATTAGGGTAAGGAATGAGGGGTTTACACTCTGTTGCCAAGCTGTGGAAGGGTTTTAAGTAGGGGCTTCCATGATCAAGACTTTGCTTTGGAAAGGTATAATTTAGCAGCAAGGGTGTGGAAGATGCATGGATGTTGGAGGGAACGACTGGAGGAGGAGAGGGCACAGAGAGCATTGTCAGTAGTTCACTACTGGTACCCTAAGGGGGCTGGTAATAGGAGGAATGGGGAGGAGCCTGGTGCAACAGATTTTGTGGATGAGGGTGGACTGCCCCAGAATCTGAATATTAGGTACAAGGAGGACAATTATCAAAGATAACTCTAAGATATCAAAAAAGTGATAAAAAGTAAGTGTTTAGAGGAATAGAATAGATTTCTATTTTGTATAGTGCTCAGTATGAGCTACAAGGGGTGTTCCTGGTGGAGGCAACTAACACTGAGTTACAAACAGGTCCTGGGGTAGAGCAGGAATACTTGAAATTAGGACTAGCAAACACATTGGCCAAGAAGCTACACTACAAGCCATAAATATGGGAATAAACTTCAAAGAAGACTTTGTTGAGAGAAAAAAGGAACCTTGAGGAATATTTGCATTGAGTGATAAGCAAGAGAGTCAAGTGCCATCAAAGGACAAAAAGAAAATTTAAATATAAAATTTATGAGATTTTGGATCCAATTACATGTTTCTCACTGGATAGAAAAGTTGTCTTTACTTTTATATTACACACTATTAATGGAGTAATAATAAGAAATAATTTTCTTAGAGATTTAGTTTTTGGTGCTACTCCAAAGAAAACAAAATCAGAAAGCTATGAAAACAGAACAGCTAAATTAAGAACATGAAAAACTCATATTAAAAACTTTGGGTACATATGAACACAAACAGGGAACAACAGACACCTGGACCTACTTGAGGGTGAAGGGTGAGAAGAGGGTGAGGATCAAAAACTACCTATCAGGTACTATGCTTGTAACCTGTGTGACAAAATTATCTGTATACCTGTGACATGCAATTTACCTATATAACAAACCTGCACATGTACCCTGGGCGGCAGGGAGACATAGAGGATACACGTACGTAATTACTTAGACATAACTGGAGACAATTAGAATAAGTAGGTGAAGCTATAAAACAGAAATGCTAGTTTTTTTCTCATGTATAAATCAGTAGTTCCTGTTTGATACTGTTAGCCCTATTTATCTGTCTATCTTTCTACATACATAGCTATCAGATACCTTGGAGACATGGTGATTTTGCTTCCAGACCAATGCAATAAAGAAATATCTCAATAAAGGAAACCATATATTTTTTTATTTTCTGTATGTATAAAAGTTATGTTGACACTATACCATAGTCTATTAAGTGTGCAATAGCATTATATTTTAAAATGTACATATCTTAAAATACATTATGGCTAAAAATGCTAACAACCATCTGAGCCTAAAATCAGTCATAATCTTTTAGCTGGTGGAGGGTTTTGCCTTGATGTTGTTGGCTGCTGACTTATCAAGGTGGTGGTTGCTGAAGGTTGGGTTGGCTATGGCAATTCCTTTAAATAAGACCATAATGGAGATAGCCACAACGATTGACTCATCCTTTCATGAAAGATGTCTCTGCTGCATATGATGCTTCTCGATAGCATTTTACCCACAGTAGAACTTCTTGTAAAATCAGCATCAATCCACTCAAATCCTGCTGCAGTTTTATCATCTAGGTGTATGTAATATTCTAGGTCCCTTGCCTGTTTGTTAATTAGACTAACTGGTATTTGGCTGCTGAGTTGTGTGAGTTCCTCATATATTTTGAATATTAACTTGTTATTAGATATATGATTTGCAAATGGTTCTCACAATCTATAGCCTGCCTTTTTGTTTCCTTGATTGTTTCTTTGTGCAGAAGCTTTTAGTGTGATGTAGACTCATTTGTTTATTTTGCTTTTGTCGTCTGAGCTTTTGTTGTGATATCCAAAAACATCACTGCCGAGGCCAATATTAAGGAGATTTTTTCTAATCTAATTTCATTAACTCAGCAAAAACTCAACATTTAACTGACTAATTTCAGAAACTCAACATTTAACTGACTTATTCCAACTAAATCTGAAATGATTTCATGTTTGTTAAATCAAATATTTCCAGTGGAAGATTTCATATATGATTATATTTTTTAAAGCACATTAAAATGACAAGATATAGAAATTAATTTTTCTCATATTTAAATAAATATACAACCAACTTTGCATATACTATCTGAATACTGCACTTGAAAAACATTCTGTAGGTAATTTATGTCTATGGAAAAATGTGAAATATTTAAACCATAAATAATTATGCACTTTTCTATATTGATGAAATGCTTGTAATCCATGCTAAGAGCAAGTGTTATTCAATAGTGCACCAAATCAATTAAATGCCATTTTGATGTGTTTGTGAAAATGGCATATTCACAAATCTATGACTCACAATGGATACTAACATCTTGTTCGATGGTCCTACCGGTTTTTAGCAGTTTAATATATTCTGGGGCACAGACTTATGTTGCTTTTAAATTTTATAAGAATATAGAATATATTTCCTCTCAAATGTCATTTCATGAAAATTGGCTTCATAATTTAGTGAGGATACACAAAAATGAGTGCATAAAATAGATTTCGTCCTAACGTTTTTTCTTCTTAGGAAGAGCAATGTAAGCTTTGCATACTTGTGATTTCTACCATTTCAGACTGATATAGATCCACTGAGGCCAAATGTAAAATTAAATCATCTTTATTGCTAAAAGTCATTGACAGTGCTGGGGAGACAAGGTGACCATTACTACGAAAAGGGACTGAAAGCCTGTACATACAACTTTGGACTGGGTACTGCTCACATAACTATTTACGATTTATATGGGTTTTAACAGAAAAAGGGATCCACCATGAAAACAAACAGGATGTAACAATTTAAACTACAGTTTTCAGGCCACATTGGTTTCCATGGCGCTAATTTTATGGCTGTATCCTATCACTTGGGCTCAGCTCTTGTTCCTTGAAGTGTCATGAGAATAACTGTGATAGGAGACACATTTGAAGACCAGACACCTCTTCAGTTGCTGTTACATGAAAAGTGATATTAATCATTTGTTGAATATTTAGGTGAGTCTACATTTCAAAGGAGTAAAGTTTAAAATTCCAATGATGGTCATTATCTATTCCAAATAAAAAGTATTCTAAGTATTACCTAAGACCAAAATACCTAGAAACATAGAAAATGTGTGAATTGAGTCAACCATGATTACAGTAGGAGGCACAACAATATTACAATTTGCTCTAAACAATGGGATATTGAATTGTTCAAGACAAGATATAGCAAAAAGACTGGAAGTTCCATATAACTCCATCCCCTAATTTCATTCATGAGCTTTCCAACACCAGATATTAAACCATTTATAATCCCTGATATTTCATGTAACATGATTTCCACAGAGGGAATAAAATGCTTTGTAGTATTATCTCAAGTTATGAAAAATGCCATTTGAATTTTAAATCTTTATTCTTCATCCAACAAAGAGTGAAACAATGACTCTTATATAAAGTTAGGATGTCACATACTATGGTGGGATTAAAAGATGAATACATGATCTCTTCCTATATTCCAGTGGCCTAGGAAACATGCAAACCTAAGTCATTCAAAAATGTTACTTTAAGCATGGAAGGGTTATGGCTGGCATATGTGGTGGGCAAGGAAGATCAATGCCGTAGTTTGCAGAAGAATCAGGTTTTGATAGGTTAAAGAAAAAGGAGTTAAAATTATTGTGGTGGAAGAGTATAAGTAAAAGCTGAATATAATGCTGAATTACTTCACAGAAGGCTATCAATCTGGAGGGATGACAGGAAAGAAAGAATGTAGCAAATGAGGCTTTAAAAGGAGGTCATGTCAAGGGGGTTGTCTGTGAATATCCATGAATTGAGAAGGGGAAGCTCTCTGATAGGTTGGGGAGAAAAGAAGGGCATGTTTTAGGAAGACGTAATTGCATATCTATGAAGGATGGGAAGAGAAAAAGAGAACTCAGATAAAATTTTAATAGCAAAAGCAAGGAAGGATGAGGCCCTGAACTAGGGCAGCGGCAGTGAGAAAACATATATATTATATATATATTATAAATATTATTAAATATATATTATATATCCTTCCTTGCTTTTGTTCCAGCGGTAAAGATATATATACCTATATATATATATAATGTATATAATATATATTATAATATATACGTATTATATATATATATGTTTTCTCCATTGCTGCTGCCCTAGTTTCTCATTATATATAATATATATATAATGAGAAATATATATATTATATATATATTATATATATATATATGTATCTTTGAAGAGGTAAAAATGGCAGGGCCTAGTGATAGATAACGATCACTAGGAAAGAAAAGGAAATAGAGAAGACTAAATGTTACACTAAGTCATGACGAGTTGTTAACTGGTTCTACAGAGACCATTAGAACAACACATCCCCCACGCAGAAACTCTTTAATAACAACTGCTTGTACATATCACATATATGTATACACACATGTAAATGTATGATGGTAAAAAATGTAAAGAATGACTATTTTGAAACAAGTTTTTCTTGAAATATCCCAATTTTAACAACAATTTGAAAAAGATTGTTTTAAAAATGCTCCAAATTTATAAATGAATAGGAATGTACACCATTTCATAGAAACCTTAATAAATATATACCTGCATAAATAAGAGGTCGATATTACTGAAGACAACTTGCAAAAGTAGAAATGTGACAGGAGGTAATTCTTAGTCACAGACAGTTAATCCTGTCCTGATTTTTTCATTATGAACCCATCTGGGCCTTGTCTTATGAGTACAATTTGGCATAAGAAAATCAACTTGTAGTCACTTCAATAATAGTAATAGCAAACATGCCATGAAATATTACGGAATTATTTGAAATAAAAAATACCCATTTGTTACAATTGGGTACTTTCTCTTTGAAAAACACTGGCACTAGAAAGATTATTCAACCACATCTAGAAATGATGAACAAACTTCCTGCTTTCATCTAGTCCTACTCCAGTGAAAACTATGGACCAAAGAGTCATGTTGTATAGTCATGTAAATAAAAATGAAATCCAGCATGATAGGTATATTTCCAGGTGAAATCACCAAGTTCCCATTTCTTGTTTCAGATAACAGCAATGACCATTAATGAATCCTGGAAGTTAAAATACACTTAGTCCTAGATGTTAAAACAATTACATTAACACGGAAAATGCGTAAGAATTTTAAGGTTATGATTAAAATGTTTTTAACACAATTTTGAGAAGAAAAACTGATATTTTCATCTCCATTATAGATGTTATATCTTATGAGATATATAGCAGT
>JAZHEH010000914.1:0-29863 GCA_036589455.1 Ateles fusciceps | reverse complement strand
AAATAATACTAAATATCACTAATATATCAAATGCAAATATTTGAATAGCATATTATGGATTAAAAATGGCTTTAACAAACATTACCTAACTTAAACCTTGTTATAGGCATGTTCAGCTCATTATAGTACAAAATTATCTTGCAATTAAGTTGTGACAAAATTTTGCCAAAGTTATCAAAATTTCCTCATGCACATCTAAATAACTTCAGTTATATACATATATATTCTCTTTTACAGCAGCATAATATATATTCTCTTTTTCCAGATTTATTTTTATTTTTATTATTTTTTTAAATTGCATTTTAGGTTTTGGTGTACATGTGAAGAACATGTAAGATGGTTGCATAGGTACACACATGGCAGTGTGATGTGCTGCCTTCCTCCCCCATCACCTATATCTGGCATTTCTCCCCATGTTAGCCCTCCCCAACTCCCCCGCCTCCTGCTGTCCCCTCCCCATTTCCCCCCAACAGACCCCATGCAGCCATAAAAAACGATGAGTTCGTGTCCTTTGTAGGGACATGGATGAACCTGGAAACCATCATTCTCAGCAAACTGACACAAGAACAGAAAATCAAACACTGCATGTTCTCACTCATAGGTGGGTGTTGAACAATGAGAACACATGGACACAGGGAGGGGAGTATATATTCTCTTTTACAGAAGTTTGCATCTCACACACAACATCCACAGAGCCCCCAACTGTAGTTTCTTCTCTCTCTTAAACCTTCCAGCCACAGTTCCCACAGTAATACGCGGTCTCCTACTCCAGTCCCACCCCTCACCGGCCTCTGCCTGTGCAATAAATGGGGAAGGTCTGCAGTGGAGGGAAGGAGAGCCAGCGAGACAGGAGACCCGCGCCTCCTCCTGGGTGGGCTGGGACTGAGTTCGTGAGCTGGTCAGGGGCCGCAGCTCTAAGGCTGAATTCTGGTCACAGGCCACCTTCCAGGTACCCAGGAGGAAGCTGGGGGCTCATGTGTGCTGAGGAAGGGACCCAAGGCAGAGAAGAGAGGTCACCTTGACAGTGCTATGGCAAACGTGACAGAGTCTGGGACGGATCTTATGGATATTGCGTTTACTGCAAAATTCAATGATACAGACTTTTACAAAGTTCTTTTAAGTGTATGAAGTGCATTATTCCATTCTCAAGCTGGAAGCCAAAGTGGATCCAAAGAACAACTTCCCTGTTCTTAATACACGATTAGTCACATGGAATGGCATTCCAAGCCAGAGCCAGGAAACTATGCCCCCGAGGATGACGGAATGTCTTTGTAAAAAGTTACGTATTTCAGACTCAAGTGTTATAAGTATTTTCAGAATGTGTCTCAGACAAGGACACTGGGGGATGGGCCTCAGAGAGTGCAAGAGGGAACTGCTACCAGGCCTGGGAGGAGCCGCTCATGAACACAGAAAGGGTGTGTGGGGGCCAGGCAGTGGACCCAGAGTCCTCACTGGTAGCATATTTTATGGCACAGCTGGGCATAGAAATAAAGAATTTGTATTATTTTCTTCTCTCTAATTCTCACATCTTTTCTGCTCCACTCTCCTTTTTTTTCAAGCTTTCTCCCTCCTTCTCTTTATTTCTCTTTCTTTGTTCTCTGTCTCTCCCATATTCTTTTTTTAGTCTCTCTTTTCTCCCTTTGTCTCACCATATAAAGAAAGAGATGTTGGAACAGTGGCTCACGCCTATTATCCCAACGATTTGGGAGGCTAAGGTCAGAGAATCACTTGAGCCCAGGCGTTGGAGACCAGCTTGCACAACAAAGCAAGACCTTGTCTTTACACACAATAATTTTTAAAAGTTAGCTGGGCATGGTGGTACACGCCATGTAATTACACACCATGTAATTCCAGGTACTCTGGATGCTGAAGCAGGAGGATGGCTTGAGCCCAAGAGTTCAAGGCTGCAGTGAGCTATGACCGTGCCACTGTACTTCAGCCTGGGGTGAAAGAAAGAGACCCTGTCTCAGAACATAAATAAAATATGAAACAAAGGGGTTCCTGCTGCTGTGTGTGTTTCCCTATCACCGAATGCTACACCTGTGTTGGAGTCCGGCAAGAGCAGCTGAGAATGTCTGAAATGCTTCAAACAGAAGTGAAGGTTAGGAAGAAAAGGTCAAGAGCTTAGTTCTATGGAGACCTTATTGGATCCTCCAAGATGGCGAATTATTTCTCTGTGAAATGACAACTGATTGTGTCTGGAGGAGTGAAGGCAGGAGTGACTGGTCCATGACCCCATCTTGTCAGCAGACAATAGCTCAGGCAGCATCAGGAATGGGGCAGGCTTCTGGTTTACCATGACTTCTCTGTTATCTGTCTGTAGCCTCATTTGGAGAATCAAAAGGAATTTAAGTGCTAACATCCCATATGCTCAGAATCTTGTGAGGACACACAGTACTGTTCCAACTCGGTGGCAGCCAGCCTCCAAGGTGACCCCAGTGATCCTCCTTCCTGACCCCCGTGCCCCAGTGTCTCCCCTTCCTCATCAAATGGGACTTAGCCCTGTGACTAATAGAATACTGTGGAGAGGACTCTAAGGTTGGGTCATAACAGGCACTGCCATCTTCCCTTGGTCTTTTTTGGGTTGGTGGTTTGGGGGAGCTGTCTGCCATTCCCTGAGGACACTGAAGATGTCATGGAGAGACCACATGGGAACGAGTCAATCTGCCTCACTAGCCATGTAAGAAACCACATTGAGGGAGGATCCTGCAGCCCCAGTCAGACTCAAAGGGCCCCTCCCAGGAAGGGGGAGACTCTTATAATTTCACAATTCAGAATCTTTTCCATATGGAACCCAGAGAGGCGAAGAATTTGCCTAAAGTCTTTCAGTGAGTTGGTGGCTAAGACTTAGTACATCCAGGGAGGAGGTTTCTCTAGAGTAAAGAGGACATTCATCCATTCAGCGTGTATTTTATGAGCCTATTATGTACCAGGCACTGGGGTAGGCACCTGAGTTTTTCAGATAATAGAAACAGAGACAGTCTCTTCCACTGTGGAACTTACAGTCTAGTGGCAGAGGCATACTGTAAATAAGTGAATAAAAACATAATTTATAACTGTGGGAAGTGTTGCAAGAGAGGTTAGGGAACAGAGAGAGAACACAAGGAGGCCTGTTTTGAGCAGGTGGGCAGGATGGCCTCTTTGGTAAAGTGACTCACTGTGGCCATGCTGAATGGTGAGGAAAAGACTTGGAGGGAGAGGGTGCCATGTTTACATTCCTGAGGGAGAGTGGAGCATGCTTGAAGATGCTGAGGCAGGAGAGCTGCAGATTTCAAGGAGCCGAATGGTCCCTGCTGCTGGACATCAGTGACCTGTGGAGAAAGCTTATGTCATGAGGTCAGAGTGAAAGGGAGAGGCCTCTGCAAGGCCTCACATGCCAGGTATATCAGTTGGGTTCTGCAGAGGAACAGAACCAACAGGATGTATACAAGCATGTTGTACTCAAGTGTATAATATATGCACATATATTCATATATACATAATCTATTTCTCTATCATCTACCTATTTATTTAGATAGAGAGATCGATTCAAGAAGTTGAATTACATGATTGTGGACACTGGAAATTCCAAGTTTTACAGGGCAGACAGGCAGGCTGGAGTCTCAGGCAAGAGAGATGCTGAAGTCTTGAGGCAATTTACTTCATCTCCAGAAAAATCTAGGATTTTGCTCTTAAGAACATTACACTGATTGTATGAGGCATACCCACATGGTCAATGGCAATCTCCCTTTGTTAAAGTCAGCTGATTGTAGATGTTAAACACATCTGCAAAATATCTTTGCAACAATACCAAGATTAGTGTTTTTTCAAATAATTAGGTACTATAGCCTAACCAGTTCACACATAAAACTAATCATCACACCAGATTAAACAGCTTAAATTTAATTTGAATGCAATAAGCTACTTACCTGTCTTAAGCAGAAAAGAATGCTATGGGTCTAAAATGTTATTTGAGTGTAAGTTTGAAATGAACCAGAGAGAACAGTTAGAAGGCTACTGTAAAATCTTTGCATAATAACTAGAGTTATTATGGAAAACATGTCTGTTACTTAGAGGTGTGAGGACATTTAAAATATGTCTTGGAAGCAAGTTTGACAGGAATTGATAGATTTCAAGTAAGGGAAAGAAAAAGGATGGTGTCAATAATATCCTATTATTTGTGACTCAAGCAACTGGTTGGATAGTGGTGCCATCTACTGAGATAACAAAGACTTAAGTGAGGACAGAATAGTGAGAGAAGGAGGCATTTGGGACACTTTCACTGGGAGTGCCTGTGAGCTCCTCCAGCAGATCTGTGGGGTGAGCCATCTAAAGAGGGCTGGGTCTGGGCTGGAGGCCAGGTTCTGGGCAGTGTTGGCAGGTAGATGATCTAAATGTCATGGTAGGGGTGGCATCGCCCAGGGAAAGGCATGGTGTGGAATGTGGATCCTGGGCTGTCCTCACAGAATGTCCCACAGAGGCCAAGCTTTTCCCTCCAGAGGCATGATGCCCGCACTGACCCTTCAAACAGGACAGCAGTATTTACCGTGCTGCTGTTGGTCTCCTGGATGGAGATCCACTGCTCTGGCCTGGCCTTCAGTCTGCAGCAGGGAAACAAGACGGAGTTCACAGGAGGAGACCATTGCTTACCAATGCCAGTGGCCTGCAGATAGCTCCAACATTATTTTATTTAAAGCAAATTATTTCCCAGAACAGCTTGACAATTGTATTAACTGCATTTGCATGCCACATTCCCTTCAGATCAGAGTAATCTATATTTATGATTTGGAAATTGCTCACTGAATAATTGCACATGTAAGTCACTTCTGTTTCCTCGCTTTTATTAAGTCATTATATTATTGCCTGTAATTAGCAGTGAGAGAAAATAAAATTATTTTACCAATTAAATAAAATGACATATGAATACAGTTAAGGCTTGTTACCTCTTCAGCTTTCTGTCTTGGCTCTCACTGCTGATCAGTGCATGTGGTGGCACTGAGCCAGGGCACCCGCAAACGTCCCTCTCTGTAAGTCCAGGGCATCCCTGAGAGCAGACAGTGTGCAGGCCTCCTCAGTGTGTGTTCCCTCCCCATGGAGCCCAACTATTCTGAGTTTGCTGAGAAGCAACCTGCCAGCCTCCGCTCTACACACAACACGTCTCGTCCTTGGGGTACAGTTTCCCGGATCACAACATTAAAAACCATCTAATTCTGTTGTGAATTGTGTGTTATTGTTGTTATGAACAACACGGCCACAACAGTTTTTAAATGAACCTATTTGCTTTTCCATTTCTTACCCTTTAGATCTGCACAAACTCAACAGTAAAAGTGTATTAAAGACGAGCTTCGATTCAACTCACCCAGCAAAGCCGACAGACAGAGTGGGCCAGCTGCTGGAACTGCAGCAAGCTTGTGTCTCCTGGCTCCTCATTAGGGCAGCTCAAGGCTGCGTGTCTTATCTTTCCTCACACTCAGAGGACCTGATGCATTGGGCTGAAAAGTGATTGATTAAAAACTTCTACATGGCTGTCTTTCTCACAAAATAACTAGATTTGCTAATGATCAATTTTGACATTTCACCTTTCAGAATCTACTTCCTTATTAGTAAAATTAAGTATTTGGCCTGAAGTTCTGGCTTTTCTCTAAGAGTGCCCATTAGAATCCCTTGCGGTGTTTTGTAAATGTACCACTGCCCTGCAACCACCACCAGAAATTGGAATTTTGTACAATTTGAGTGGGGCCTGGGCCCATGTACATGTGTAAGTTTCCATGGTGACTCTCACACTTACCCAGGTTAAAAAACAGTCCAGGTCGGTGGCTTTTCACTCTGCTGCTCCATGTGTTTACTTAAACAGTTTTTAAAAACCATAATTCACAGGTCTCACCACAGACTAATTAAATCGAAATGTTTGAAGAGACCCATATAT
Source organism: Ateles fusciceps (assembly GCA_036589455.1). Taxonomy (NCBI): domain Eukaryota; kingdom Metazoa; phylum Chordata; class Mammalia; order Primates; family Atelidae; genus Ateles; species Ateles fusciceps. The sequence continues at coordinate 23,958 of JAZHEH010000914.1, read as the reverse complement.
TAACACTTGAAAGACATCTCCAGGTAATCCTAACGTGTAGTTAAAGCTGAGAACTGGTGGTCAAGATGAGTGCTGTTATCATCCTTAGACTAGATACGTACAGAAGGTGGGATAAGCTTTGAGGAACTTTTATAGCAATTTGACATCACTGCTACCTCCAACTAATCAAGAAATTGTTTTGCTTTTATTATCTTCTGTTTTTCAAATATTTCTTTACATTTAATTTTACTTTGGCTTTACTTTTTTCTAATTTCTCTTCCTTTTTTGTCTTATCTTTCTTTTTGATTATCATGATATTTTGCAGTCTATGATAGATTGGAAATTGAGATAAACATACAAACAAACAACTGAACAACAAAACTTGGTCCCCCGGCCTGCTGTCAATAAACTTGGAGCTCCCATACAACTCTCAGGCCTGTGACTGCAGTCAGGCTTGATGGCTGAGTGCAGGTAACAAGACAATCAAGGAGGAGAATGCCCCTGGGGTACCCAGAAGCAGGCATTGCTGGCTCAGCCTCCCTTTCAATGTGTAACCTGCCAAAAAGGCTCCTGATTTTCTATTGGGTAAAGAACCATCGAGAACCTTCACCATCCTCCAGGGTTTCAGAGGGACAACTAAGGAACCTTCCTCTCTTTCAGCCAAGTGATGAGCAAATATGGCTAAACAGATTTCCTTTAGCCTCAAATCTGGAGCTTAAGATGGTTGAGATTTATGTGTTGTGGCTATGATGACACCTCAAAGACACTGTCATTGGCTGCTGAGACCCAGATCCCTGGGGCCACTTGCCCTTTCTTGAGCCTGGGTTTCTGGATGTTTGCTTCTGTCAGTGCCTCTATCTCTCCAAAGCCTTCCGTCACCTTCAAATAAAGAAATGTAACTGATATTCTCAGCTTGGAATGTATAACACTCCATAAGATGTTCAGCCTTATGTGACGTAAGGACACCCTCTCCTCGCATTCTTCTTATAGAGCTCCGGGGCTCAAGGAACCCGTAGACTTCTCCCTGCCTCCTCAGCAGGCCCAACTCTGTGCAGAGAAACTCAGAGGAGGTCTGATGGAATGACTGACACTTACTGCCCAGCCTGAACAAGATTTCTGAGAACACTCCAGGGCCCTGGTGAAGCATGCAGAGGTGAGATTTGCCTTCTGCTTCCTCCAGATCCGTGCCCCTGCCCCTGTATCTCCAGCTTCGTCACCCTCCCCACAGGAATTCATCTGTTGGGCTGCTTCTTAGTCCTCCTGTTTGATTTCCAAGATAGCACGCAGCTAATCGGATCGATGGTGCCAAGCTTGAGAGATAATGACTTGATAACTCAGGCCTCCCTGAGGCCTCATACTGCAGTCTGGAAGAGTGTCCCAAAGTGGGATTTTTGGAATCTGTGCAAGTATGTTTTGATATCTCAGAGGATCGTAACTGCTTCCATCTTTTGCCCTTCCTTCCATCCTGTCCTAATCTCCATACATTGTATTATCCTCCAAACTGCATCACAATCAAGAACAGGAGGATTCAAGCTGGAGGCCAGTGATTCACAAGCTTCTGCTGCATTCGATCCACCTTCCAGGGAGGTGGAGTACGTGGTGGGGGAGCTCCTTAAACAGACTGCAGACCTGACCCCACAGTGTCTGATCACAAAGGCCCCGGGGAAGCCTGAGAATGTGCATTTCTACCATGTGCCCAGGTAATGTTCCTGTTACTGGGCAGAGGCTGCCCTTTGAGATTGGCTGGACTGCGTAAGGCACAGAGTCTTCAGAAGTGCAGGGATCAGGCATGGGTGGGTGTGGCTCACTTTCTTTCTCACCTACCGACGTGGCTTGAGTGGTAAATTCCCAAGGGCCAGCTTTTCCTCTTTAATTGTTCTCTCTTCCTCTAAGTGACAAGCAGGTCTATGGCTCATAGGTCAGCTTTGACAATATCTTCGGCAGTGGGGTGCATTTGCTGATTGTAAGTCTGAGGACGAGGCGGGTGCAGGAGGCGTATTTGTCCAGTCTTTGATTTTTTGCTCTAAGCTGCCCCAAACTTGCATAAGGACTCTCAAAAAAATAAAATAAAATAAGCTGGGTGTGGTGGCACATGCTTGTAGCCCCAGCTACTTGGGAGGCTAAGGTGTGAGGATGACTTGAACCCAGAAATTGGGGCTGGAGTATCTCCAATTGCAGCACTGCACTCCAGGCTGGGTGACAGAGCAGGACTCTTTCAAAAGAAGAAAAAAAGCTCTCCAAGGTAGATGAAACTAGTGTAATAAACTTTAAACCATTAATATTAATTAGGGCTTTAGTTCCAAGCCACAATTCCAAGTCTATGTTACTATGGTTTCCTTTCATCATCACCTATGCATTACCTTGGGACAGAGTATGGAGAGGAACATTAAGTAAAACAAGATGAAAATTGTGGATTCCTGCATCTCTTGGTTGAAATGCCATCATGGTAGCATCCCATTTCACTAACAGTGTGAACAAAGAAGATGTTTTTGAAACTGTTTTCCTCGTGGTTTTTGAATCACCTCCATGGTCCATCTAGGCACATCCAACAAATGAGACCAACTCTGTGAGTTACTGGACTTAACTTCTCCAGGTGTTCCTGAGTTTCCAGGAACAGACCCAGTTTCCTCTTGGCCTCAGGTCTCTAAACTTGACTCTGATCACTCAGTGGAGGGTACCATTATCTAAAGTCAATGTGGGGGCAACAACACTTGGTGAGAGACCCTCAAGGGAGCATGAGGCTCTGGAGAAGCTGGAAGAACCTATCAGGCCCAGATCTGCTGATTCAGGTGAGTCCTCCACATCTGTAACTCTGAGGAGTAACTCTCCTGGGGCAGGTGACCCAATCCAGGAGCAGCCAGGCAGTTGTACTGCCTGGTGAGACACAGCCGGCATCCTCTGCCAAAGTGCTTACTGAAATTCACACCTACTGTGCCCAATGTCGTCTTTCCTTGTACAGCATGGGTCATACTTGGGGGCTCTGGAGGTTGAGCTAGTCTTTCAGCAAGGAGAGGCTGCAACTGAGTGTCTGAATTAGTTCACTGTGATGGGCTGGTTTAGTGAAAAATTTCAAGTAGTTATAACAAATACAGTGTCTTTATAAGCAGAAATATTTTATTTCTATAGTTTAAATCAATTTCTAAAAGAGGTTTGTGTGCATGTGTGTCTGGTGTTGTGTGCATGTGTGGTGTATGTGTTGCATATGCATATGTGGATAGTGTGTGTCTGTGAGTGTGTGCATATGGATGAGTGACATGAGAGAGTGTGTGTGTATCAGCATATCACAAACTGTTCTACAAAACAAAAGTTCCATTTAAAAATCTGTTACTAAAGTAAAGGGACTGGGGTCAAATAAATTTGGAGAATACAGTAAAACCCATCTTTTAGTTCTAACTTTTTCAAAGCATTTACGTTTTAGTGTTTCTGAACTTATTCAATCATGTGACTTTTATTCCCAGGTCATCCATGGGAAAGCAGACAGGCAAGAGGTACTGACAGTGATTCTATTTGGGTGATAGATGGTAAGTGAGTTCTGTTTTATTTTCTGCTTGCTTATCTGTTTTTCGTATGATTTCTACCATGAATATGTATTGCTTTTTTAATGAAAAAAATTATTTTAATGAAATGAAACATCCTCTTGCCTCAGGTCAGACTTGCTCATTAAGAGAGGGAAGATGGGGTCAATTGTGGCAGCAGGCAGTTCCCTTGAGGAATGGGTATAGACTTGAACCAGGGGCTGTGTCTGGGTGAAGGGTATGGCTGCAGGAGGGGTGCTGGTTATTGCTCCTCACTCCCAAGTTCTTCCCGTTGTTCTGTGCAGCCAAGCAGGAGCTCAGAACCTCTGTCGCCACCATCCCTCCCAGCCAGGGAGCTTTTTCTGAGCTTAGAAACCAAGATTTGTAGACCAGATCCTGTGGCCAGTGGTGGCACTGGATTTTTTTTTTTTTTTTTTTTTTTTGAGACAGGGTCTAGCTCTGTTACCCAGGCTGGAGTGCAGTGGCACGATCTCGGCTCACTTCAACCTCCACCTCCTGGGCTCAAGTGATCCTCCCACCTCAGCCTTCCAAGTAGTTAGGACTACACGAAGGCATCACCATGCCTGGTTAATTTTTGTATTTTTTGTAGAGATGGGGTTTCACCATGTTTCACAGGCTGGTCTCGAACTCCTGAGCTCAAGTAATCCACTTGCCTTGGCTTCCCAAAGTGCTGGGATTACAGGGGTGAGCCACCAAACCCAGCCAGGCACTGCACATTTTAACCCATTCCTACAGGGTAAGAGATACACATATAAGATCAGACTCATGTGTTTTTCTTGCAGACTGGCTGCTATGGATTAGATTTTTGTTTATATGTTGAAGCCCTAACCTAGTGTGAGATTATTTAAAGATGGGGTCTTGTGGAGGTACTTAGGTTTAAATGAGGTTATGAGGGTGGGACCCATGATGGAATTAGTGTTCTTGATTATTTAAAGATGGGGTCTTGGGGAGGTAATTAGGTTTAAATGAGGTTATGAGGGTGGGACCCATGATGGAATTAGTGTTCTTATAAGAAGGAGCAGAAAGACCAGAGATCCTTCTCTTCACCATAGGAACGTAGTGAAAGGGTGGCCTTCTGCGAGCCAGGAAGAGGAACCAAATCTATCAGTGTCTTGATCTTGGACTTCCCATCCTCCAGAACTCTAAGAAACAAATGTATCTTGTTTAAGCCACGCAGACTATAGTATCCTATTCTGTGATAGCAGTCAAAGTTTAGGCACTAGCAAAAGTTCAATATTGGAAAATATATTTAATAATGAAACATTTGGTATTTTGTGGCAAATAGACTTTATGGGAATATTTATCTTGCAACTACCTAAATGACTTGCATACATTCACAAATTTTATGTATTGAGTAGCAAAACAGCCTTATTGAAAAAAGGCTATATAATCTAGATATTGGGGTGCAAAGAAACAAATTGATGGGCTGGGAGGAGGTGCTCAGGATACAATTGAGGATGGAGGTTTGAAACACTTACACTGAAACCCTAAGTTTCCAGAGACTAAATGTATAATGCAATGGCATCTCTTTTTAAAGCAGTAAAAAAGAGAGACATTTTTTTCAATAGTGCAAGTCTCCATCTCTAATACCCAGGTTAATGCATACTGTCATTTCACAAAGCCTCTAGCCATTGACTGTAAAACTCTACACATTTTGTTATTGTACCAGATGCCGTCTAGGTTATCAAAACAGCAGAGCTGGTAAATTGTGTTTAGTACCAAGAAACCATAACTTTCTAAAGTTTATTATGATCCTCCTCTGAAGTGGCTTCACTGGCTCAAATGTCAGGGGATATGGCGGTCCACTGCTTCAGCAGACCAGCAACTAGGAGCCCTTCCCTTGGCTGAGATTTGATGATCAATTCCAGGGGCTGAGCTCAGTACCTCCATGCCACTAAGTTTGGGCTCACAGGGGACAGAGGCCATCCGATGGGCCAGCTTGGGATACAGGGGATGTAAAACTTCCTCCCACAATACGGCTGGAGCCTGGGCTTCCAGGTTTACAATGGGGTTCCTCTCTTTCCTAGAAGTTTCCCTGCCCATTTGTCACCCTACTACCAGTCCTTCCCAGAAAGCAGCCTCCCTTCTCTCCACTGCGGCCTTCCTCTTCTGTTCAGGTGTGGTCTGTCTGCTGGCTCTGGTCTCCTCCTCTGCCTTTCTCTCCTCCCTTCCCAGATGCAGGTTTCCTTGATTTTCACTTTTTCACACCAATAGAAATCTTTCTTCTTTATCTCACCACAGCTCTTCATGACTCTTTGGAAAACACCTTCCTGGCACTTTAAATCTGGAACTCAAACCTTTAAGCATGAAGGGAAAGACACTTTTAGTCCAGCCGTGGAAAGAATGAGCATTCCCACACCCCCTCCAGGAGTGGGGGACTCCTGGAGTCATTCAGGCCTGGCTCAGAGTCACAGCCCCCCACCTCCTTTGCTTGGCTGGTGCTGGTCTTTCCTCCAGCCCTGGCCTTACTCATGGCCCACCGGAATGCCAGGAGAGGCAATGGAACTGCAATGGTCTGAATGTTTGTGTCCCCCCAAATTCCAATGTTGAAGCCCTACCCCAAATGTTTGTGTCCCCCCCCCAAATTTCCTGAGTGTCTGAATGTTTGTGTTCCCCCCAAATTCCTATGTTGAAGCCCTACCCTCAAATATTTGTGTCCCCCCCCAAATTCCTGAGTGTCTGAAAATCTGTGTCCCCTCAAATTCCTACATTGAAACCCTACCCACAATGTGACAGTTTAGGAGCTAGAGTCTTATGAGGTGATTAGGTCAAGAGGTTGCAGCCTAATGAATAGGATTAGTGCCCTTATGAAAGAGGCTCCAGGGAGACTCCTCTGCCATGTGAAGTTCCAGTAAGAAGACGGCCCTCCATGAGGAAAGCAGGTCCTCAACAGACACCAAACCCGCTAGCATCTTAGGCCTGCACTGCCAGCCTCCAGGAGTGTGAGAAATAAATTTCTGTTGTTTAAGCCCCTCAGTCTATGGTGTTTTTATAGCAGCCAGAATGAACGAAGACACAGGACATGACATTTTATATAACGTGGCATAATAAACTGCTCCAAGTGTTGTGTAGGAAGCTACATCCACTGTGACTGCAGTAGCCACAGTAATGACCCCAAGGCCTCACTCACCCTACCAGCTGCTCCCATGTCTTCTAAAGAAACTCGTGCTCTTCCTCAATCCTCTTCTCACAGGTTTCTCTCTGGTTCTCTGGCAGGACTTTGGCTCAGGCCAGCCTCAGGCTATGGCACCTACCATTGCCCAAAAGGGACAAATTACTCTCATCCTCAGGCCTCCCTGACCCACCAAATGGGATTCCTCAGTTGCTGCCCAGCCACCCTGCAAGAAGGAGCACTTAGTCCATCAAACATGCAGATGGCATGCTAGGAGAAAGACTTTACCCAAAGACAGAATCTATGCTAATATGAGTGTAGGCCAATACATTGGTGCAACAAACCCAGGACAAGAGAATGAAATAAAAAATAAATAAATAGAAACTCCTGCAGTTGAATATAAAAAAGTTGCTCAGTGTGGGAAGTATTGCTCAATGTGGGAAGACCTGAACATCTTAGCCAATCAGAAATTATAAGATTGTCAAAGCCAATGGTCACATGGTGCCCATCGGGCCGGTGCTCCTCTCAGCACCTCCCACATGGTGGTATACTAACAACCCCTGAGAGGCAGGTACCCTTAATATGTTTATTTCATGGCTGAGAAGCAGAAGCATGGAGAACTAGAGTAACCAACCAAGGTCACACAGCTAACAAGTGGCAGGGTGGGGATCTGAACCAAGGCAGTCTGGCACTGCAGCGCATGCTCTGAACCACTCTGCCAGACTGCATAGTGTCATAAGTCAGGGATTACAGTGGGTGTATTGCACTATTAGGCGGTTCTACCGGCGGAAGCCTGCAAATGCATGCATTTGTACCCCATGTCTTTCTTTCCTTGTGTATTAATCGTGTTTGTTATTTTCTATATTTTATGATGTTTGATGTCTTAGGGGCTCTTTGCCAATCCTGGAGGGGTTGGCCCTCTCAGTGCTAGTGAATTCCTAGAGATGTTAATCAACCTGCCTAAAATCACGTCTTCCCTTTGCAAAGCACCTGGTCCAAAGATCATGCCTCCATTCCCTCCTTTGTCTGACTCACATACCAAAGCAATAGCACCCCTGCACCATGTCACCAAGGGCCAGCTGCCAGACAGGACAGTGAGAGAGCACCTGCCTAGCCCATGACCTGGTAAAATCATTCAACTACCCAGTCCCAAACTTGCTCTAATCCCCTGTCCTGCCTCGCCTGTTCCTTCCCTCAGAAACCACAGCAGAGTCTCTGGACCACACTGCCCCTAACTCCTTTAACCTCCTCACCCACGATTCTCTTGGAAACTGTCCCTGATATCACTGATAAGGCTTCTTTCAGTGGCATTGACCTTTCCAGGTCATCACTCAGTTTCCTCTACAAATCAAATCCCAGGTACAATCGAAAAACCTGTTCCAAACTAGAGAGGGTCCTGAGGGGGAGAAAAGGGTCTGGCTGGCACAGCGGATCTAGTCTCAAGCCCCTTGCCCAGCTCCATGTACAGGGAGAAGAAAAAGCTAGAGTAGAGAGGGGAACAGAGAGGCAGCAGAACATGGCTGCCTACTCTGCAGCCCAGGGTGACTTTTTTGCATGGGGACAGTAACAGAGGCCCCACTTTGACCCCTGATAATGAATTGTAGCAGCCAGGACCCATGCCTCATGCATGCTTGTGTCCTGCAGTCTTCACAAGTCTCTGGGGTGGGTTCCACCTTCACTCTCCTCTTACAGATGGCCCTAGGTCACATGATTGCCAAGCAGAAGAACGAGGATTCTAACCCAGGAGTCTCCCTCTTTAGAAACACTATTATACTCTGCCCCTGACCCCATTAAATCAGCAACTATCAGCTAAGTTCTCCTTAAAAGTGCACCCTTAGGCTTCAGGAACCAGCACGGTGCTTAGATCAGAGCGCTGTGCTCATTGGGGTATTTTGGACACCATTTCTGAAGATGGTTAATTATAAAACAGGAGACCATCTACCCCAAAGGCGACAGGGATGTGGGTTCTGATCCAAGTGGAGACGTGAAGGGTCCAGGGTAATAGCCTGCCATTGCATTCTGAAGGGCAGTTTCACCACAAATACTGGGAAATTGATTGTGTAACAGAGGTTCCCAGGGTGTAGCTAGTTGAGAAGAGTTCCAGCTGGACACCCAGGTTGGAGGCTGCGTGTGAAGATCTTCTCAGGCTGAGGGAGATGTGGATAGGACAGCAAGCTCCAGGCAGAGCAGCCAAGGGTGGAAGCTCAGCCTTGGAGTTTGGAAGGTGGAGTCTTGTCTGTTCATTAGATGCCACCACCGACAAGCAAGGCCTCAGTTTTCCCATCTGATAAATGGAAATTATAACACTGACATCAAAGGGTGATTGTGAGGAAGAAATATATGTAGGTATGTAAGGTGCTTGTTCTTTCTAGCTTCTGAGCATGTGAAAGCTTCGGAGTTAGGATGCTCCTTTATCATTCTACTGGGTCGGTGCAAACATAACTGCAGTTTTTGCAATTACTTTTAATGGGAAAAACTGTAATAACTTTTGCACCAACCAATAGACATCATGAACTGAGTCCAGCACGGTGTCTGGCTCCCAGCAGACAGGGAGTGAGTACTGGTGGATGGAATAAAAGGATGAAATCACAAACTCACATAAGTAACGTTTAGATAGGAAGAAAAACACAGATCTGCAGATCAGGGGCTAGCCCTGTCTCCATCGTCTGCCACTTCAGCCCCCGAGAACCCCACACAGTTGGACAATAAACTCACTGCTGGTGGAAAGGCCTGTCCATTGCTTCAGGAGCTGAGCAAAGGCTGCCAGGGCCGGGGTGAGGAACAGAGGCTTGAGATTGAGACAAAAGGCACTCAGCAAAACCTCAGAGAGTCAAGAAGAAAGTTGTGCTCTCTTGCCTCAATACCCTGCAAAATCTGCTTTCCAGGGCCAGGCATGGTGGCTTATGTCTGTAATCCCAGCATTTTGAAAGGCCAAGGCGGGTGGATCACTTGGGGTCAGGAGTTCAAGACCAGCCTAGGTAACATGGTGAAACCCCGTCTCTACTAAAAATACAAAAATTAGCCAGGCATGGTGGTGCACACCTGTAATCCCAGCTACTCAGGAGTCTGAGGCACAAGAATCACGTGAACCCGGGAGGCGGAGGTTGCAGTGAGCCGAGATTGCACCACTGCACTCCAGCTTAGGCAACAGAGGGAGACTTCATCTCAAAAAGAAACAAACAAACAAATATTTGCTTTCCTAAACAAGCGGTGCTTGACTTTCCAAAGATACTCTAAAAATATAAAGAAAAGGCAGAAAAAAGCAAAACTCCTGCAGATTAATACTGATAATTTGTATCTCCAGATCCTTGAAACAACTTAAAAAATTGCAATGACCATGGAATATTATGCAGCCATCAAAAACGATGAGTTTGTGTCCTTTGTAGGGACATGGATGAACCTGGAAACCATCATTCTCAGCAAACTGACATAAGAACAGAAAATCAAACACCGCATGTTCTACTCATAGGCGGGTGTTGAACAATGCGAACACATGGACACAGGGAGGGGAGTATCACACACTGGGGTCTGTCAGGGGAAAAAGGGGAGGGATAGTGGGGGGGTGGGGAGGTTGGGGGAGGGATAGCATGGGGAGAAATGCCAGATACAGGTGATGGGGGAGGAAGGCAGCAAATCACACTGCCATGTGTGTACCTATGCAACAATCTTCCATGTTCTTACATGTACCCCCAAACCTAAAATGCAATAAAAAAAAATTGCAATGACCCACCAGAGTAAAGTAAAATTAAAACCTACTATTCATATAATGTTGAGGTTTCTACTGGCTGATGGATGGCAAATTTAGGAGAAGAAATCATAGACATTGTGAGTGTGTTGCCCAGAGGACTTCAATGAATGATAAAACTGCAACAATGCTAAGTTACCTTGAGCATTTCCATAGGCATGAGGCAGGTCTCTCACGCTCACAATGTGGCCCGGCCATGTGAGCAACGCCAGAATGACACTGTGGTGCCATTAAAATGCATCCATAAACTTCTCTACCAGCGCCTATCTAGAAAGTGAAAAATTCACCTGTGCCACATGTGAAGAAAGGCTTAAAATGGAAACCTGATGAGTTGGTTTGAAAATATACATCTTATCCTTCAGTTCTCAAACTATATTCCCTTCAGAAATAGTACCTTCTTTCCTTCCTCCAGAGAAATCTGAAAGAGATCAATCATGTGCTTATGATTCTTAGTCTTCTTATTATTACAATGTGAAGAGTTTAAATATTTGTCTCCTCCAAACCACATGTTGAAATGTGATCCCTAGTGTTGGAAGTGGGGCCTGGTGGGAGGTATTTGGGCCATGGGGGCGGGTCCCTCATGAGTGGCTTGGTGCCTGCTTTGTGGTAATGAGTGAGTTCCAGGAGAACTGATTGCTATAAAGAGCTTGGCATCTCCCTCCCCTCTCTCTCTCTCCTCCTAACTTGCTCTGTGAAGCCCCCTTCACTTCCCCTTACACCAGGAGTAGAAGCTCCCTGCGGGCCTCACCAGAAGCAGATGCTGATGCCATGCTTCTTGTACAGCTCAGAGGACAGCAGTGGGTGATAATAAAAATTGTGCTCCTCCACCTGCAAAACTGTGAGCCAAATAAACCTCTTTTATTTATAAAATACCCTGCAAAACTTTGAGCCAAATAAACCTCTTTTATTTATAAATTACCCTGCCCCAGGTAATCATTTATAGCAACATAATAGTGCAATATCCAATGTGTGCGTTGCCGAGTATTTTGGAAAATGCGCCTGTGTTGGATCATTGAACATGTACAATTTTTAAGAGGAAAGACATATACGACAATGAGTCTATACATAGGCTTAAACACAAACACACATACACACACAAAGTACTCACACAGGTGCATGTGCACACACACGGTACTCATATGTGCATGCATACACACACACACACACAGTACTCACACACACCACAGTACTCACACACACCGCAGCACTCATACACACACAGTACTCACACACACCACAGTACTCACACACACCACAGTACTCATACACACACAGTACTCATACATGCATGCATACACACACGCAGTACTCACACACACACAGTACTCACATGCACACACTGTTCATACATGTGCATGCACACACACAGTACTCACACACACCACAGTACTCACACACACCACAGTACTCACACACACATAGTACTTGCACATACCACAGTGCTCACACACACCACAGTACTCACACATACGTATTCTCTTTGAGCTGAGGATTTCCCTCTTGGAAGATTCCTTTTTCTTTTGAAACAAACTCAATTCCTTTGCAGTATATGTAGGGCAATACATAATTTCTATTTTACCATGTTTCAGTTTGGGTAAACTGTTTTCAGTTTTGATTTTTTAAGGAAGTTGTCCATTTCAACTACAATGTTGAATTTATTTGTATAAACTTGCCCAAAATATTTTTTTATTTACCTTTCAATGTCTAAAGAATATACTAATGTCTGTTTTTTCATTATTGTTGTTGGTAGTTTTTATTTTCTTCTTTTTCCTTGAGGAGTTTAGCCAAGGTTTATCAGGATTTTAATCTCATCAAAGAACTACTTAATACAAATTCTACTATTTGTTCATCTTTTATTTTGTTGATTTTCAGTCCTATTATTTTTACATCCCTCCTGCTGCTTACCCTAAGTTTAATTTTCTTTTCATGTTCTAGATATTACAAGTGAACATTTGGATTATTGTTTTTAAACATGTCTTGTTTTTCTAATGTAAGAGTTTGGAGCTGCACATTTCCTTGATAATCACTGTTTTAGTTGTATCTCACACATTTTGGAATGTTGTGTTTTCACTTTTTTGCATTTCAAGTATACTTTAAAATTTTATTCTTTTTGTTTGGTCCTTAGATTATGCAGGTTGTTTAATTTCCAAATATACAGGTGATTTTCCTAATACTGTTTTGCTATTGATTAACTTCTGTTGTGGGCAGAGAACATGCTTCATGATTTTATTCATTTTAAATGTGCTGAGAATGGTTTTATAACCCAGCATATATTTTACTTGATGAATATTCTATAGCCACATAAAAAAAGAATGTATATTCTGCAGGACTGGATTTTGTTTTCTTCTTTCAAAGAGTTTTGTGTTTAAAGGTCATACTTTACAGGTGAATCAGTTTAATCTATTTCAGATTTGGTTTTAGGGTTTTCTCAGGCAAAGGGGGAATTGATCTAATTTAGTTTTACTCTTGAACTAATGTAGCCCCACTCTTAAAGTGTGGGCTTTGAGGTTCCAACTGAATTCAAGTAGTTTCTGCAAAATCCCTTCACTCTAATTGGTCAAAATGTTAACATCTCCCAGCACAATGTGACCATTTATTCATTTCACAGGTACCCAGAGGTGGTTTCTGCAGATCTTTGGAGAGTTTTGATCAGCTAAAAACTTAAGGAGAACCCCTGAATATTTCTATGCCACCTTCTCTGCATAGCTCCTTCATCTCTGGTACAACTGCCCTGCATTTTACAGCAAACCAAAAAGTCCTAGATTGCTCTGTATTTTCTCTCCTCCAAGAAGCGGCTAGTGTCTCAGTCTGTTCTGGTTGCTACAGTGAAATTACCATAAATTGTGTGGTCTAAAAACAATCAATGTCTCATAGTTCTGGGGGCTGGGAAGTCCAAAATCAAGGCACCAGCAAATTCAGTGCCAGGTGAGGGTTCCTTCCTCTTGCTGCATCCTCACATGGTACAAGGGGCCAGCGGCAGTCTCCCTTGTGTCTTTTTCATAAGGGCACTAACCTCAGTCATGAGGGCAATCTAATCACCTCCCAAAGCCAATTCCCCCCAACTTTTAAAACTATCACATTGGGAATTAGGTTTCAACGTATGAATTTCAGAGAACACATTTAGTCCATAGTAGTTATTTTTGTGAGGAGGTCATAATGTGCTGGACAGTATAATAGCCCTCCCAATAGATGTCCCTGTGCTCATCGCTGGAATGTGTAAATGCAGCATATTACATGGCAAGGGTGATCAAAGCTGCAGAAGGAATTAAAACTGATAATTGGGTGACTTGGAGATTATGAGATTACCCTGCATTTTCCAGCTGGGACCTATATAATCAAGGAAGCTTCAAGTGTGGGAGAGGCAAAAGGTGAGAGTCAGGAGGATCTGAAGATGCTACACTTCTGGCTTTGAAGATGAGGATGGGTCATGAACCAAATAAAAAAGGCAGTCTCTAGAAGCCAGGAAAGGGAAGAAAAAGATTATATTTTAGAGTTTCCAAAAGAAATGGAGTATTTCTGACACCTTGATTTTAGCCCATTTCTGACTTCTGTATGATAATAAACGTATGTTGTTTTAAATCTTAAAGCTTGTATTCATTTGTTACAGCAGCAGCAAGGAGTATGGTTTGAAAGATGCCCCTGGGTGAAAGCTCGTATAAATGTGGAGACCAGCTGTGTGTCTCCTCTTTTCTTTTTTGAGATCTCAGTCCTGTTCCACCTGCTTTTCAATGACTGAAAACATTTTCTTCTTATTTTTTTAAATTCATAGTTGTTTGCAATGGTAATATCAAAGAAAAATTGCACTAGACAGAGTTAAACAGGCAAGAAATACTTTATTCAAGACTATTGCAGCAAAGGGGAGAGATTGAACTCAATGCCACCAAAACAAAAGGCAAGAAGAATTTTAAATGCTAGAGTGGAGTAATGGTAAAGTACTGGAGATCATTAATGGGGAGGCTGGTCAGTGTGATTAGGCTATCGTGTTTGCAGTCATGTATTCAAGTCAGGCTTCTACCCTACCACAGAAATTGGAACAGAGGTGTGCAATCTCTCTTTTTTTGTTGTTGTTAAATTTCAAAGAGATGGTTCTTGGGTCCTTAACAAAGATATTTCTGGGTTGTATAACTGTCAAGAGGCTGGAAGATTTATCTATATTTCAAAGAGGCAGTGAACAAACTTGCAGTTAGAAGTTTTCTAAAATAAACACCCAGTGAAAATGAAGGTCTGGGGCTCATAGTGAGAAATACACCTCTCTAAATTCAGTCAAGCTGAGGGAAACATTAAGTCCATTTCTTTCAGCAGAGTATTTCTGACATCTATTCCTTTGTCATGATCAGAAGGAAATTGAATACAGTTGACCTTTGAATAACATGGATTTGAACTGCGTGAGACCACTTACATGTGAGTTTTTCTCCACTTCTGCCACCCTTAGCAAGACCAACCCCTTCTCTTCCTTCTCCACCTCAGCCTACTCAATGTGAAGACGATGGGGATAGAGGTGATCCCCTTTCACTTAATGAACAGTGTTCCACAGTGAGCAGGTACATGTAAATCTGCCTTCAAAGGCCAAGGTTGCTGAGATGCTGAAGATAGAGGCTGACAAACCTAGTTTCTCAGAAAGAAGTATGTAATAGAAACTATGGACAGAAGGAATATCTTGAGGGCTGTGAGACAGTGGATCCCCACATCCACCCTCCAGAAAGTAGTTTTTATATCACAAGCTCCTAAGGTAAAGACTTGTGCAGCTGGTCACATCTGACTTTCTTCTTGCTAATAGTGATGACCACCATGGAGGTTAGATCAGCATCTTTATGAGGGGTTATCTGTCTCACAGGAATTGTTTAAAGACCTTGCTGCAGAACACAACCATACTATGCAGGAATCAAACATAGGTCTTCATGGCAATTTTGCTTCAAGATGGCCTCACTCTTGCTACGTAACAAGCTGTTTTCCAGATACAGTAAATGCTTTTTCTTTCTTATAATTTTCTTAATAACATTTTCTTGTTTCTAGCTTGCATTATTATAAGAATACAGCATGTAATACACATAGTATACCCACTACATGTTAACTGACCATTTATGTTGCTCATAAGGCTTTCTGTCAACAGTAGGCTACTAGTAGTTAAGGCTTTGGGAAGTCAAATGTTGTATTCAGATTTTTGACAGAGCAGGGGTCAGTGCCCCTATTCTCCATGTTGTTCAGAGTCATATGCAATTGTTTCTTTCTTTGGTAATTTTACAGTGGTAATACATAAAAATTAAGAATATGTATATTTGTAAATAATACAGTAAGCTGAATATATTCACATTTTATTACAGAAAGTCTTTTCTGAAATTAAGATAAAACATGAGTATTAGGTGCAGTATACAATAAACATGAAGTCAAAATGGGGAAGTCAGGTCAGAGAAAGTGGGAGTGAGAGTAAATGTAACTGTCTTCCACTGGACATTGGTTTTCCCTCTTATGGCTGAGTGTCAACAGGTTGAGAGTGAATAGTCTACTTTCCCTGAGATGGACTGAGCTAGGCTGCCATAGGCTTCTAATGGGAGAGGGAGAGAGGGGTGACAGAATAGAAATAAACAGCTCTCTTTTACCACGGCTGGAGGACCTTCTTCAATGTTGAATATCCAATATTAATTATTTTCCTTCTCCCTCTGATTCATGCCCTAAATCTTGGGGATTTATGTCATTTTCCTTTGTCATTTCTTTCCATTGAGGTCCTGGGTTCGCTTCCCCATTCCTCCCCCTAAAGACTTCAGGATCTGCTCACCGTCACTACCCTCACCACCTTCAGTCAGTGACCCACCAGTACCGTGACCTCCCAGGGCTTCCAGCAACCCATCTCCAGGGATAATTTCATTCCTCAAATGAATTCAAATGGCTAATTTCTACTACAGCTTCATCCTTCAAACCCATAATTATTCAATCTGATGAAGACTTGAATTCTCCAACTTTCTATCTTTATCTATGTACGCCCCCTGGGATTTACTTCATTGTTTATTTAAATTTATTTTAAATCCATCTTTACTTTGTATTTCCTTATGAGTAAACTCAATTGTCCTGGCCAATGTTATTTCATTATGGTTATTTCACTAAGCTCTCCCTGGAAAAACCTGTCTCTTTTATATTTACACTACTATAATGAAAAATTGCTTGAGAAAAATAAACCACACAATGTGACAGACCCATATGACTATAAATTTATGATTAACTACCTCAACATTTCTTGGCCATACTACTATGTTTCACCAATAGTCTGATTTTAATACTTCCCTTGATTAGTATTGTTACATTTTCTACATTAACCAAAATTCACCCCCCCCCCCCCCCCCACACACACACACACACACACACACACACACACATAGCTTTTCCACTCTCTGTACCATTAATCACCAGAGATTAAGAATAAGAATTGAAATTTCCCCAAATTCTGAGGATGTCCTGAAATTTTAAATTAATTTTTACCTTCCATAACACTTATATGCAGTTTTAACTGACAAGTGATCATAAACAGTGAATTATTTATATGTGGTAGAATTATACTTAAGCTTAAAAACTTTTCTGAACAATGTTGATACAATAATAAATGCATAACATTATTATAATGTAACAGTATATCATGAGAAGGTAACATTAATAACAAATAGAATGATTTATACGTGGTAAAGACAATCATAGAAAACATTAAACCAAAGGGAATATAAACAGAAAATGAATGTCAAATAAAAATTGTTAAAAACGTAAAAGATAATAGCACAAATATTTAATATAATAATAATATATAATAAAATTTATTATTCTAAAAATAAAATTTGAGACACAAATTTTAATTGCCCTATACTCTGCTCTTGATCTTTGTGGTTCTTGACAAATATATGTCAGATATAAACAAAAGTCCCTTATTTTTCTATTGATATTGGCTGAATTGATAAGAATGTACCCGAAAGCATCTTCAAGTTGGGTGTTGGGATAAGTATTGCTTCATATAAACTCAATTTATATGTCAATACTTTTTTTCTATCTGCCCTGATTTGTGTTTCTTCTTGAAAAAACAATAAGACTGCTTTACAAATTCAGATATAATTTTCTAATTCATATTTAAGTATTTCATGGCAATTTAACACTAGAAAATGCTTTGCTTATGTTGAAATTGCTAATTTAAAATCTTATTTTTTTCTAAAACTTGGTATTTCTTGGAGCTGTGCTCACCTCACTCATAGGGTTTTTATAAGTATGCTTGTGTATAAAAGCATGAATATTCTCTTATTTCAGGAACGGCCCCTATTTGCAGCAGACAAGGCCATGAATGCACAACCACAGCGTGACAGCAGCTATCAGCAGCCATGGCTGATCAAACTGGGTGGGGCCCTTCTCAAATATGGGTCCCCATCCCCATCTCCAGAAATGTCACCCTTAACTGCCCTTTGTGTGTCAGCATTTCCTGTTCTTGTTTTGGCTGGGTGTCAGTGAATTCTTTCAAACTAGTAAGGTCATTATCTTGATTATTAAATTTTCTCACAGAAAAAAATCCTTATTACTCAAATAATTTGCCTTGGGCTTCAGAGAAATTTACCCATAAATTTATCAAAAAAAAAAAGTAAATTTCCTCAAAAAAGTCACAGGAAAGAATTCTCACATGGAAACATTCAATGAATTCAGCTGCCATACACTTAACTCACTGAGAATGTAGAAGTTATCAAGAGTGACTCCCTCCATGTCCAGAAGAGAAACAAAAGCTATGGCTTCCTGCACTGTGTGCATTTTCCACCCTCCCAATACAACAGAAGTGGCTTCCATTCTATGAGGAATGGCCAACATTTATGCAGCACTTGTGTGTGTCAGTCACTGTGCTAAGCAGGTGACACATATTTGTTCATTAAATCCTCACAAGAACCCTGTGAGATATCATTACTATACTAATTTTACTAATGAGAGAAGTGAATCACACAAAGTTGAAATAATTTCCCCCAGGTTGCACAGCCATTAAATGCTGGAGTTAAAATTTGGAAGCACCAAATCGAACTCCAGAAACCATGTCTAATCACACTACAGATGGCCAGTCACACTACATATGGTTTGGATTCCATCCCTTCCCAATTTCATTTTCTTTCTTTCTTTTTTTTTTTGTGACATCATAGGAACATGAGATTTTTTCCACAAACATCTAAAATTCTCACTAGTTCAAGTTTTTACTGAATATTGAATTGATATTATTCTGTCACAATTTGTCTAAATAGACATACTTTTTATATACTATAAAACACAGTTTTCTGATTGCTGTACCAATTACTTTTTAAGTTTTTCTTTTTCTTTCCTTTTCTTTTTTAAAATTTTTTTAAATTGTACTTTAGGTTCTGGGGTACATGTGCAGGACTGTTGCAAAGGCACATACATGGCAATGTGGTTTGCTGCCTCCATCCCCAGTCTTCTTTTGAAAAGTCTGTTCATATCCTTTGCTCACTTTTGAATGGGTTTGTTTATTTTTTTTTTCTTGTAAATCTGTTTTAGTTCTTTGTAGATTCTGGATATTAGCCCTTTGTCAGATGGGTAGATTGTGAAAATTTTTTCCCACTCTGTTGGTTGCCGGTTTACTCTAATGATTGTTTCTTTTGCTGTACAGAAGCTCTGGAGTTTAATTAGATCCCATTTGTCTATTTTGGCTTTTGTTGCCAATGCTTTTGGTGTTTTAGTCATGAAGTCCTAACCTGTGCCTATGTCTTGAGTGATATTGCCTAGGTTTTCTTCTAAGGTTTTTATGGTGTTAGGTCTTATGTTTAAGTTTTTAATCCGTTTAGAGTTAATTTTAGTGTAAGGTGTCAGGAAGGGGTCCAGTTTCTGCTTTCTGCACATGGCTAGCCAGTTTTCCCAACACCATTTATTAAACAGGGGAATCCTTTCCCCATTGTTTATTTTTGTCAGGTTTGTCAAAGATCAGATGGTTGCAGACAAGTGGCGTTGCCTCTGAGGCCTCTGTTCTGTTCCATTGGTCTATATCTCTGTTTTGGTACCAGTACCATGCTGTTTTGATTACTGTAGCCTTGTAATATAGTTTGAAGTCAGGTAGCATCTTGCCTCCAGCTTTGTTCTTTTTGCTTAGGATTGTCTTGGCTATGCAGGCTCTTTTTTGGTTCCATATGAAGTTTAAGGTGTTTTTTTCCAGTTCTGTGAAGAAGGTCATTGGTAGCTTAATGGGGATAGCATTGAATCTATAAATTACTTTGGGCAGTATGGCCATTTTCACAATATTCATTCTTCCTAACCGTGAGCATGGAATGTTTTTCCATCTATTTGTGTCCTCTCTTATTTCGTTGAGCAGTGGTTTGTAGTTCTCCTTGAAGAGGTCCTCTACATCCTTTGTAAGTGTATTCTTAGGTACTTTATTCTCTTTGCAGCAATTGTGAATGAGAGTTTGCTCTTGATTTGGCTGTCTGTTAGTCTGTTATTTGTGTATAGGAATGCTTGTGATTTCTGCACATTGATTTTGTATCCTGAGACTTTGCTGAATTTCTCTAAAATTTTTCTTCTTGATAATTGTCTTTTCCTGTGTGTGTGTGTGTGTGTGTGTGTGTATTTTCTCTCTGTGTACTTGTTCATTACCATACACTTTTAAACAAGCTTAGGTAGATCTCATCTAAAAACAAATAAACAAAAAGGCAAAGAACTCCCTTAATCTCTTCCAAATTGAGAAACCAATTTCCTGCATCTATCTCTCCTCTATTCTAAGACTACTTTAAAATAATAAGAAGAATATTTAAAGTGATGTAACCAATAAAAATGTAAAAAATCATAACATGGGCTATCAGCAGTTTAGAAGTTTTTAACAGGTTTCTCAAAGATAGTTAAGCACACAACCAGGAGGAAGGTAGTGGGAAGGCCGCCTGGCAGAGCCTTGGTTCCCGGAGAGGCTTCAGGTTGGATTTCACAATACAGGGACCCGGGGAAAGGGAAGCAGATGCTGTGGTTACTGTGACCTGGGAAAGTCTCTAGAGGCCATTTATTGCATCTGCCCCATTTTTTTTTTTTTTTTTTTTTGAGACAAAGTCTTGCTCTGTTGCCCAGGATGGAGTGCAGTGGCATGATCTTGGCTCACTGCAACATCCACCTCCCAGGTTCAAGCGATTCTCCTGCCTCAGCCTCCTGAGTAGCTGGGACTACAGGTGTATGTCACCACACCCAGCTGATTTTTTATATTTTTAGTAGAGACAGGGTTTCACCGTGTTAGCCAGGATGGTCTCAATCTCCTGACCTTGTGATCCACCTGCCTCAGCCTCCCAAAGTGCTGGGATTACACTTCTACCCCATTTTTTCAGCAAGGAGGCAGATGTTCAGGGAGGCCACATGTCTGTGCAATGATTGAGGGTGGGCTCGTAGGCTGGGCACAGTGCAGGGCTCTCTTGCCCTGGCCCAGCTGCTCCACACTGGCTGCCTACCTCAACTTCTACTTCTGGTTCTCTCAAGTGTCCTGCTTTATTTACCTGTTACATTATCTCACCAGTGTGGAAACAGCTTGCTACATATAAATGTTGATGCTAATAACACAATTTTTTATTAATTTACGGTTGACTTTTAACTTGTAAATTAACTAATTAGTACAAAGCATACGTGCATGAAGTTGCACAACCCTACGTAATATGCATTTCTGCCCCATCTGAACATCTAAGGTCCCAGAGCAGAAAAAAAGTCATCTAATCCTTCACATGAAGGATTGGCATAATTTTCTTCCACCTACTCTGCATACATATAACCTATATACTGGGCAAAAACATTTGGCAGTAATTTCTGCCCCTCGAGAGTCATTAGAATAGGGGATTTTGATGTCTCAAATGTCATTGCTGAGACTACAGATTTTCTATCCACCTCAACCCTTACCGCGACAGGTGGTGAAGGCAGAAGGGCATATCCAGTAAATTCTGGAGGTCAAGCTGAGCTTTCAGAGTAGCCTGCAGGGCCTCCTTGAATGGGGAGGCGGAGGTGCTGCAAGCTTAGCAGGGCCTGCTGTAGAGCTCAGTGCTGCCTGCATGCCCCTCTCTGCAGCTCCCCACTGCTTTCTCTCCAGCACCTGCCAATCACCTGCCACCCCCCAAGGAGCCAGTAATTTCTATGACAGGTTTATGGCCTAGTTGAACCAGCTGTCTCTCTGTCCAGGGGCATGGTTTCTTCCAGTGCCTGTGACAGGGGCCTCTAATCATTCTCTCCCCTTCTGCTCTGACGTCAGCCACAAATCCCAGCAGGCTCATTAAAATGTGCACCTGTCGAGGAGAACATTGTCAGGAAGCTGAGCCTCACTGTTGCCTCCATCTGGAGAGGGGACTGACCCTGCAGAGGTGCCTTTGGCCTGAGCCCCTTTTATCTTTACCTTCAGGAAGCTTGGGGACAGCACAGGCCAGAGCCTTGCCAGAATCCTCACAGCTTTGAATATTCTCTTATTTCAGGAGAAAGCTGGAGAGAAGGAAAGACAGAGAGAGGAGAAGGCACCTCATCTGCAGGCGTTCCTGAGACCCTCCTCTTTCTGCAGCCTCCCCTGCTGGGCTTCAGAGCCAAGAGTACCCCCTTTAAGTACTGCCCTGGCTCTTGGAGTTAGCAAAAGAGATTGATGGAAACAAGTTTCTGCGCCAGGGTCTTGCTGACCACTCAGTGATTTCAAGATGATTTTCAACTTTTTCTGCTCTGGGACCTTAGATATTCAGCT
The DNA here is from genome assembly GCA_036589455.1 of Ateles fusciceps. Lineage (NCBI taxonomy): Eukaryota > Metazoa > Chordata > Mammalia > Primates > Atelidae > Ateles > Ateles fusciceps. Next base: position 1,891 of record JAZHEH010000914.1, on the reverse strand, counting down.
AGGGCAGAAATGAAGGCTCTGTGTGTGAGAGGGGCCACTTGCCAGGCCTCTGGCCCTCCTGAGCTTCAACAGTAAAGAAGGGACAATATGCTGCCCTGCCTGCTGGCAGGTCATGAGAAGAAGGGAGAAGTGATGGAAGATCACTCCATTTGAAAACACTGTCGATGCAAAAACAATAGAAATCACACGTATAATTGTGATTTATACTGCCACAGGTTTTATATTGGTTATAAAGAAGCTCAAACAGACCCTGTGATGCATAATTTTGTAATTTATTCAATTAAACAGCTTTTTGCTTGCATTATATTCACTTATATCAAATGCGAGGTGATTAGCAGAATGCAACCTTAAAACCTATAAGATTAGCTTTATTATAGGACTCTGGTGACATCATTTCAGAAGAAAGGCAGAGTAGGGCAAAAAAGAAGCAGAAGGAAAAATAGGAAAGACAAGAAGAAAAGAAGGAGAGAGGAAGAGAGAGAAAAGAAGGAGAGGACAGAATGGGGCAGAGAAGAGAAGGAAGAGAGGTAGAAAGCAAAAGAGAGAGAGAGGACAGAAAGAGAGGGAGGGACAGAAGGAGATTCCACAAAACAAAAATCCTCCCTGGCTTGTTTTATACTGTCGGAAGCTCATAGGAAATTTGTTAGCACAAATGAGACAGAACTTGTGCACACAAGAATAATTAGACAACCCCAGTAGCAGAAGGCAGTCGCCCAACACCAAAGGCTAACCCTGACTACAGGCGGTGAGAAGGTGCAGAAGGAGAATGGGTGCCTGGGCGGAGCTTCCTGGAAGAGGCGAAAGTTGTGCTGTGTGGAGAGCAGGGCTTGGATGGAGAACGATGCCAGGTTAGGCTTGGCAAATGAGGTGCATGAGCAGCATCTCTGAACCTGAGCTCACAAAGTTTAGGTGAAGATCTGCCTCTTGATGAGAACCCGGGGTGACACAGTGGCCTCAGTATCTTGATGGGTCTTATGCGAGAGCATTCATGAAAATAAATATAGTAACACTTCTTTAGAGAATTGTGCGTGTTCCATGAAATGATATTTGTGAAGGAAATGGCACATGACAGAAACCCAACACACAGAGGCTTCTCTCCTCTCACCAGATTGTAAGATGAGGCTGCCCTGATCCCTTTCTTTTTCCCTGTTCTTAATGCAGGAGAGATTAACAAACACTGATTGCTCTAAGTTGAGGCAAGGGGCAGGGAGACAGACTGCAGCAGTGACTGTCACATCTCCCCAGAGCAGGAGCACCGTCCCTGGCCACAGGGCAGCAGTTTGAAAAGTGGAGACCTGACATTTTTCTGGCATCTGGTCCAGGCATCTCTTGGAGACATTTCCATGTCATCACTGCATGTGGCTGTGGAGCTGCGAAGATGTGCTCTGGGTGCCTTCTGAAGCAGCATTTTGGGCACGGTTTCTCTGAGCTGCGTAGCCTTCATTTCAGACCATGCAGAGGCAGAACAGGAAGGCGCTGGGTGGGAACTCAGGTTTCTGAGACATGTTAAGCCTGAGGGACTGCTCTGGCTCTGACAGCAGCTCCAGATCTCTGAGTTTATTTCATTCCTGGACTGACTTCACTAGACCCACAGCAGTCCCAGAATAAATCGCTTTGTCCACCCTCCTCCCTCCTTTCTCCTCCTCCTTTCCTTCCTCTCTCTATCGCCCCCTCTCCTCGCTCTCACCCTCCCCTGTCTTCCTTCCCTACCTTTCTTTCAATTGGCCTCCACTCCACTTAGATGCTCTTCCCCCGGAGTCTGTCCCTTCCCTCTACCTCTATCTTCACCTCTTTCTCTAGTTTTCTCTCTACTTCTCTCTCCCCTCTTCCCTCTGTCCCCAGTGCATTGATTCAATTCAACTCAGCAAATACTTAGATAGCACACAGTACG
>JAZHEH010000912.1:0-82883 GCA_036589455.1 Ateles fusciceps | reverse complement strand
CTTGCTATTTTGCCCAGGGGAAGCCTGGAGCAGCTGTGTGTTTCTTTAGATGGAAATACTGACTATTTGGCTGGGCGTGATGGCTCACACTTGTAATCCTAGCACTTGGGTGGCCGAGGCCGGGAATCACTTGAGGCCAGAAGGTTCAAGACCAGCCTGGCTAACATGGCAAAAGCCTATCTCTGGTAAAACTACAAAAAAAAAAAAAAAAAAAAAATTAGCTGGGGCATGGTGGCACACACCTGTAATCCTAGCTACTCGGGAAGCTGAGGCACAAGAATCCTTTGAACCCGGGAGGCAGAGGTTGCAGTGAGCCAAGATTTACCACTCTACTCCAGTCTGGGCGCAGGGCAAGACTGTGTCTCCGAGAAAGAAGAAGAAAGAAATATTGACACTCTCTGTCTGCAGAAGGTCAAAAGGCATAATTACAATATAACTTTGTTTTGATTTTCTTCTTTTTTATTATTTAGTGCAAATGCTATCTTTTTGAGAGAAGTGGTTATGAGCACAGTGATGCTCTATGCTAGGGTACAATCTCATATACCCAGCTGCTAGAATGGCTCATGTTACTGTTAAGCCTCAGTTAGGTCACATCAAGGTTATAAAATGGAAAATGAATGATCACCAAGTAGAAATCCTGGCTGTGGCCTCCAAGTTCCTTTTCTTTTGGAGATAGGAAATCTGCATTTCAATTTAGCTTGCCACCAGTGTAATTGTTTCTTGACCACGCTAAGTAATTTTAGCCACACCTTGTATCCTTTAGAAGCCCTTCTTGATTCTGAGGATACGGGCTTGAGAAAGGTTTGTCATGGGAGGTTATGAATTAGGAAACAAGAAAATCAGATCAACAACAGTGGCTGGTCCTGGCTGCAGGACTTATCTGCCTGAAGTAACTTGAAGCTGAATGTTAATATATATTTTTCAATGGCACTGCTCAATCAGGTAAAGTGCACAGGTGCATCCCTCACACTAGATGGATGATGAGTACTGGGGGAGCTGATGACTAAAATTTCTCTTTGCCTGTATACAAACTCATTGAATTGTAACTCTTATGAGATATGTGCCATTTAGAGAAATGGTGAGTCTGAGTTTTTCCCTTTGGTAATGTCAGGAAGTGTTAGTATTTTAAGTATCTTATATTTTATAATAGCAATAGAATTTAGAATTTTAAAACCAAACTGAGTTCTTGATTAAATACTGAAATGCTTTCTTCATCCACCTGGGTGTAGTCGTTGTGAACGAGAAGCTCCAGTGTATAAATCATTAAAATAATCATGGAGAATGTCGGAGTAAAGGAAGATTTGTTTACTTGCTTTTCAGACATCCTGGAAGGTGAGCATCAAAGCAGATGAATGGCTGGCTCTCAGATTCAAGCCTCCCTGATCCTCTCCAGAAATGTATCTTTCTCCTTTAAGAGAAGCCATGGCAGAATTTTAATTAATTTCTAGGACTCATTACTGGGAATGGAGAAAGAGCTCATTATAGTAATGGTTTCGCATCCGTTCTGTGGTTTGGTGCCACAGGTCCCTCGGGTCCGGGCTAGCCGTTGTTCCAGATATTGATCTGAAACCCACTCACCACCTTTGTTTAGACTAATTAGCTGGTGATGTGGGCAACAATAACAGCTGTACCGTTTTAAAAGACCTGTAAATGTATGTATGGCCACGTGTATATTTTAACAGTTGCATATGCAAATGTACTTATTTATATGTGTATACTTATAAAGAACATTTTGTATCACTAAAATGTCAAGTCCATGATTTTTTCGATTTTGTTTATACTCTCACAGCACACAGAGGGGGGATGGGCGGCACACTGGTCGGGCTAAGCTGGTAACCATCTGGAAGGGACTGCAGAGGTTGACACCGAGGGTAGAACTCTTGGCCCGGGGTCCTTTGTGCCGGTTCCTTGGAAGAGTTAGGGTTGAAGCTTACCATGTTGGTGGTAGTTTTTTCTGGGGCTACTGTAGCAACGTCCCAACTGGCTGGCTAGAAAACATCTATAGTCTCCCCAGTGCTGGAGGCCAGAAATGCAGAATGAAGGCATCCACAGGGCCCAGCTCCTCCGAGGCCTCCAGGAGGAGGATGCTCCTGCATCCCCTTGCTGCTTCTGGTGTTGCTGGCGGTCCTTGGCTTGTGGGCACGGTAAGCCCCCTCTCTGCCTTGCTGATCATGACCTCCCGGGTGTCTCTGTCTTACTTGCAAGGCCACCAGTCATGTTAGATTATGGCTCTACCTTGTGCGATTTGACCTAATCTTGCTTAACTAACTGTATCTACAATGACCCTTTCCAAATGAGTTTCTAGATGCTACAGATTAGGACTTTAGCGTGTAATTTTTACAAGTCCAAGTCACCCTATAACGCTGGTCATGCCACCCATCCCACTCTACCCTTCTCCAATTCCCTGGTGGACTCCCAGGATGGCTATGTGGCCACACATGACCCAGGCCCACTGGCCATTAGACAGTTTGGCAGGGCAGCTGAAATTCTTTGTGCTGAATAAAATTAATGTGTAAATGTGGCGGTGCTCCAAGGGCAGTGTCGTAGAGGGCAGTGGACAAGTGGCTCCTGATAAACAGAAGCCTGTTTAGCTGCAAGGTCAAGGCCAGATGCAGAATTGGAATTAGCCGGGTAGACTTTTTATTTTCACTTTTCCCCTGTTAACAGAAGGGCAGTTTTTGAGTAAATGAACCAGGACTTGATCTGGGTTGTCATAATTGTCTCTCCCTCAAGATGTAACTTCTCATGTTTGTCAGTTAGGAGAGGTGCAGAGAGACGTCTCTGATGTGTAGATGTCCTAGTTTGGGGTCAGGGTGGCTTTGGGTCTGAGAGCCTGCTTGGCCACTTGGTGCGCGTGGGCTTTTCCACGTGACAAGAGCAGGAGAATGCTGTGGAAGAGAGGCCGCTGTTCCGCTTGGGATGCTTGGCTGAGCGCCGCTGGCCTGTGTCCTGGAATCCTCTACTGATTGAGCCAAATTGAACATTAACTCTGCGAGTCACCGCCAGCCAGCAGGGCTTTTAGAGACTGGCCCTGTGCTGGCTGTGAGGTCAGGAAAGAGAAGACGTTCTACTCTTGGATTTCTGTGTCTGGAATGCAAGAGCCTTTGCCCATGGAGTCTTGTGTGGTTTTCTCAGGGAATTAGATGATCTCTCTGGGGGAGTCCTGGGTGCAAAGTGGAGACATCTTCAGAGACTACTGTGGCTCTTTTCAGGGAAATGTTAAGCCAAGGCAAGCGTCCACTCAGAGAAATGTTCTGTATTTGGAAGTCTCAGAGTGTTAGGTGGAAGCCTTGAGCCCTCGGAATTTCCTCTCCTGGTGGTGGCGGCTTCACGTGGTAAACCCGGAGGTAGCCTCCGTGTCCATGTCGCCCAGGTGACATGACTCAGGGCCACGCAGGATCAGCTTCCAGTGGCAGTTGTGGAGAAGCTAGGGGATACGATTTCACATCCTCATTAGAGCCTGCACACAAGATCCAGCTTCATAATTGGAGTCCCAGGTAATAAGCATGTGAACACCCGTCAGTCACACCTGTTCTGGGTGTGATGTAGCGCTCATAAACAAGCTAACCACACAGAAACTGAAATTTACTTCTGAGGGAAAGAGGTCAAATTCTGTTACATGAGATAACATAAGCAGTTTAAAGCCACAGAGGGTCTCTTTCTTTCAGGTAAATCTGTTCTTCTGTGCTCATGCAATATGATAGAACAGCTTCTTGCATCTTTATGTCAAGAATTTGCTAAAATAAATCTACGCAAGTTTAGGACTTACCTCATAGTAAATCAGAGAACTTGAAGCAGAGGCTTTTCTGTTCTAATTAAAAATATGCCATGTATACCGTTGGGGACAAATGGGAAATGCTAGGGGTAAGTAGAGACAAATTATTCTCTGGGGATTAGTCAAAAAAAAATCAGTCTGGCCTTTCTGTATGGCTGCATGAATCTGGAAGGTAAATTATTAATCCCAGTACACTAAGATTTTACTAAAAACAGACTAATTTGTGGTGGCAAGACAGATCCAGTCTGCCTTTGCTGGGCTTTTGTTTGCATGCTTGCTTGAAGGCAGACAAGTGCAAATTAAACAATAGTCATTGGCTTGGAGGGGGAGCAGATGCATTGGATTAGTTTCTGTGCCACATTCTCTCCTTTCTACCAATGCACTCCAGTTCAGCCCCTATGTCGGTTATATCTTGATTGTTGTGTAACAAGTGACCCCAAAACTCAGCAGGTGAAAACTGCAAACATCACGATCTCACACTAGTTCTGAGTGTCATGAATCCAAGTGCAGCATAGCCAGGCGGTTTCTGGCTCAGGGTCTTCATGAGGTTGCAGCCTGTGCTGCAGCCTTTGGAGACTCTCATACTGGGGCTGGAGGGTCAATTCCAAGCTCACTTAGGATGTGGCTGCAGCAGAAGCGATGCACGCATCACGTGCAGCAGTTCTCTTGGTCCTGTGGACCAGCCTGGTAGAATATCAGGCCGCTACTGGAGTGTGAATGCCTGGGCTCGTAGGCGCCGTATGAGAAAACGGCCTGTCACGTGCCTCTTTCGTCTTTCATACCCATAAATGCAGCACCTTGGTCAGAGAATAACTCCTTTTGAGTACATAATCATCTGTCAGGAAAATGCTGGGAAAATTACTCGTTGATTTAGCCTCATTGTTCATGTCCACTCTTTGGAGTCATCCAGCGCCCACAAATGGACACTCTCACTTAGCAACTTAGCAGTCAGGTTTGTAGAAAGTATTATTGTACCTTAGCCTGGGCAACATAGTGAGACCTTGTCTCTGCAGAAACATAAAAATTAGCCAGGTGTGATGGCGTACGCCTGTAGTTCCTGTACTTTGGGAGGCTGAGGTGGGACCATCACTTGAGCCCAGGAGGCAGAGGCTGCAGCAAGACCGTGTCCTCAAAAATAAAAATAAAATGAATGAATCACATACAAATTTTTTTCGCTCTTAATTGTGTTTTTGAACAGAAGAAGAATTTTCCCTCCTACCAAATGCAAACAGTTCCTGAGCCCCTAATGGGTCCAGCCTCCTCCTCAGCTCCCGCAGGCACCATAAATTTCTGTTAATCTTCCAGTTAACTTCAGAACTGCTGCTGTGTTCTTTGTGCTCCTTCTGCCTCAAGACATACAGGAAATTTTGGCCTTTCCCTTTCAAAAGAACAAAACAAATAACCTTCTACAATTGAATAACCTTTTTTGCAGTCTTCTGTGCAAAGTTAGCTTTAAAAAGTTAGCTTTCAAAAACAAATGTTCACAAAGTTTACAGCATTTTGCCTTTTTACTCAGGATTTCAGCCCCTTTGTTGCTGTTGGTGCTACAGCAATAAGATCATCTGCCTGCTCGTTCACTGGGCAGATGTTTATTGAATACCTGTGTGTGTCCAGGCACTGGGCCCTAAAGACAGGAACGTAAACACAGAGCACAGTCCTAAGGGCAAACGATTTCTCAACAGGGATTTGAGGCCCATGAGGTTTGAACAAATGAGCTTCCTGAGTGCCAGTTCTGGACATTTGGCCTGACTTACTGGACATTTTGTAGGTTCCTAAGATTTTAGAGTTGGGAGAGATTTTGAGATTCACTTGTAGCTCTCTACATTTCCTAGACAAGGCGGAGAGTGTAGTGGGGTGAGGCAGTGATGGCGCTGGCACTGCCTCACCTAGGCTACCCGCATCACCTGGGAAACAAGGGCCAGCCCAAGAGGCCCCCGGGCCCCCTTGAGGGTGTGCACCCCTTCCCCCTACTTTCCAAGTCCAGCTGAGATGGGGCAGCCAAAATTTCCCAAGGGGGAAAACAGCTGAGAAATCAGAAGTGGTGTGCTGTCAAAGAGATAGCTTTTCTTTTTCTTTTTTTACTTTTTTTTTAGATGAGGTCTTCACTGTGTCACCCAGGCAGTCGTGTGGTGCCATCACTAGCACGCTCCACCTCGACCCCCTGGGGCTTGAGCGATTGTGCCCACCTCAGCCTCTCAAGTTAGGACTGGAGACCCCAGGTGCGCATCACCATGCCTGGAAATTTTTTTTTTTTTTTTAATTTTTGTAGAGACAGGGTGTCACTGTGTTGCCCAGGCTGTTCTCAAACTAACTGATCCTCCTGCCTTGGCCTCCCAAAGTGCTAGGATTACAGGCATGAACCCTGTGCCTGGCCGAGAATTGTTTTTCAATTTGGGCTTGTTCACAGTTTTCACATGATTAGCTGGGGTAGTGGGTTTTGAGGAAGAAGAGTCCAGAGGTGAAGCGCCCCTCTCGCCAAGCATCATATGCACAGGGTAAGTGCTGTCGGCCTGACTCATCACTGTTCGCGGTGTTGAGCCTTGACCACTTGGTTAAGGTCATGGGTGTTGGGTTTCAATTAATGTTTTTCCCTTTCCATGCAGTATTCTTTCAAAATCCCCAACTCTGAGGTGGGAGGGAGGGGTGTAGAGGTCTCTTCCTAAAGGTTGTTTATTTTGGTTTGTATGTTTTAAAATATATCATGCGTATTGTATTTTTAGCCCATACTTTTGATGAAGGGAATACAGGTTCTTTGAGGAAAACTAATATATTTCCTAGTTTAGAGTTGAGCTTTCCCCATTCCTGATGTGCAGCTTCTCAGAGTGTTTTGTCTTTTTGAGGTAGAATAGGAAATTAAAGAGATTTATGAAACCATCTTGGTGTAGAATCTATGTGGGACTTCTTTTTACTTTCCAAATCCCTTGAGGCTTGGTTAAGTCTCTAACAAAGCATTCAAAGTGGTTTTTATAGAAAAATAATTTGGGGGTACTCCTGGTTTTCCAGTTTATGTAATATTAAATTACTTTTTTATAAAATGCAATGACAAGGCCAACTAACAACATAAGCAAGTTTGAAGCAATCGGCAGTTTGGGGTGTTTCAGACCCAGATAGGCAGATGTCAGGTGGGAGACCCCAGGGGAAGCTCAGGGGCTGCGGGCAGCTGCGGCCCTCCTTGGTCAGTTCAGCCAGGTTAAGTGGAGGCCTTGGTAAGAGAGTTCTCCTGTATTTTTAGAAGCAGCAAATATCAGCCATAAATATTTAATATTGTGTTCATAAACCTTAGCATCATAAAAATACAAAAAGGGTGACTGGGTGGGGGTTGGTGCAGTATATACCTAGGGGAAAAAAAGAACTTCGCAACACATGACACTGCATAAGGCATAGCGTCTTAAACGTTCTTAGAAGAGCAGTCAGTAAGGTAAACAGCTGTTATGTAATCAATAGCTATCATGTAATCTGATGAATACCCACCAGAGGAATATTAGCAATTATTCTTTGCTTGCCCGGGTTTTCATAATTTTTTCCAATTATAAAGATTAATATGCTATAAGCAGTTTTTAAAAATAAAATTAAGCATGAAAAGGAAAATACCTATAAATCCACCCAGAGGAGTTTTTCCCCAGCATTTTGGTGTGTTTTCATCCAGGTGTGTGTAAGTGTCTGTGTCTCCTGCTGTACTCTGAGCTTTGTAGTACTCCCCCTTCCACTTCTTCCAGAGGAAGCATTTGATCATCCAGCAGCATGCATCTCTTATCAAGTACATGTTCCATCATTTATATCACACGTGTTGCTAGAGATTTAGATTGCTTCCAATTTTCCGTTAGGATAGATTGCTGGAAATAGAGCTAGAGGGCTGTTGAGACCGATTACCAAATTGCTTTCCTGAGAGGTTGTGTGGGTTGCATGGCAGTGAGGAGGACAGGGGTAGGTGGAGGGGCCGGGGCACAGGCCTCGCCAACATTTCATGTGACCATGGTCAGCTGAGCCGGGAATGCTTGGCGTCTCTGAATGCTGGCGTCTTTATTTTTCCCCTTGCATTTAATTCCCAATGAGGTGGAATGTTTTATCACATCTGTCAGCTGTTTGCATTTCCTTTTCCATATATTGGACCTAAGCTGCTTTGAAAGGTGTATCTCAGGTTCTTTCCAATATTGCACTTTCTGGGTTTCTCTTGAATCCCAATTATTTTAAGGATCGCAGTGTTGGAGTTTCAGCAGAAGGGGCCATTTCTGATGTTTGCTGGTCCATTAGTTTCCTGACCTGAGCCAGACCATGCATCTTCATGTTAGAGCTGCATATGAAACAAGAGATATGTTCAGAAAGCAAGAACAAGACTAGCAGATTGATTTTCCGAGACGTGGCATACCTGGGCACTTCTGTTGCTGACTGTACCACTCTCTCCTGAAGGGCCATGGTTGTGTACTGCAGTTGGGACTGCTGACGCATTGGGGTGTTACAAGAGCACGTGGCGGTTGCTCCTTTCCTGTTTCCTGGTGTGCTGATCAAAAGACTTTTTTATAAAATGACAGTTGTCGAAAAGCACAGATTCTTATGTTAGCCAATAATGGATTATTTTTTAATGTAATTATAAATTGGCAAGCTTACTAATTTGTTTCTACTTGTCACTAGCCAAAGTTCAGTGTTTCCCAAGGATACATGTGAATGTGTGTCTGTGTGTGGCATCTGTTGTATTGAATTAATTGAAGATATCTATTATGTGGCAAGCTGTGTGCTGTTTTTAAAGCGTTGAGCTGTCTTATTAATACACACAGGACGAGGAGAGGATAGTTTTCTGTATTTCTCTGATGTCCTTTTTCAATTCCCATTCATTTGCTGCTTCCCTATCTCCTTCGGCTGCTTTAGGGCGTCCCAGGTAGAAACCTTGCCTAATGTCAATTCTAGTTCTTCCTTTTGTAGTCTTCGTTTTAAGCATGATCTCTGTTTTTTCCCTCTAAAGAAAGCTTCTCAAACTTTGAAATGAAAACAAATGAAAGGAAAGGGAAAAGATTCAGAAATTATTGATAGGTTGCTAAAAGCAAATGCTATGATAATTTTGGGTCGGAGCATCTGTCGTTTTACAGCACAACATGTTTAGCTTCTTAATGATGTTTGTGTATTTTTCCTCAAAATTTTATTGACTAGGTAGGAGTTCAGCCAGGCCTTGAATGAATCACTTCCTGCCAAATTCAATAGACTAAGCAAATCCTCGGAGAAATGGCCATATTCTCTAACACTGGGTCCTTTCAGAGCTCAAGATGCCATTTTCTGTCAATATTTTGCTCCTATAGACTAGGAGTCTTCTTCATGCTACAGGGTGCAGTGTGTGCGGAAACCATGAATGGAGAAGCAGCCGTTCTTGCTGCTGTTTCTTTCAGAAGGTGGCTCCAGGTGGATGACTTTCACTCTGAACTCAGTGTCACTGGGCATATGCGTAGCCACACATTGCCAGTTTAAGCTGTGGACAAACAGAACGGATATTCTCTCACCAAAATAAACATACAAGCAAAGCACTCTGTCTTTATGCAGCATCATTTGCATCTTGCAAAATAATGGATTCTCCTTAATGCCGATCTGTCTTATGGGTGGTTCTTAACTAGTTCCAAACAGAACTTAACGTGGCCATAATATTCCACTTGCTAAAACAAGGACAGTCGAGTGTGTTTGATTTGCCATCATTGATTAGATGCATGCAGTCACCCAGTGCTGTTTGCCCCAAGCATCTGTAGGCGTGGATTCCCCAGTGCTGATTCCCCAACGCTTGAAAGGGGCAGGACTTAATTAAATCTTAAAGTGACAGCTGAAAATTTAAGGGTCAGGAAGTCATGTCTAAAGGGGATTTAGTATAACAATAATAACAGCAGTGACTAAGACTAATCCTGGCTCAGGCATTTTGTTTGGGGTCACCTGGTCTTAATTAGCAGCACTCTGGGATTTGAGTGGCGCTGTGCTGTAGCTCACAAAGCCCATTAGTGGCACCATTGCCTGTGTCCTTTGGGGCAGTCTGTTAGGGAGGGCGACGCAGGTGTTGGCATGGCCATCCCCCATTTTATAAGTGAGGGAACCTCAGCCAGCCGGGGTCTTTTACCGGATCCTCTGTGGGGGAGTCCTGTGAGCTTGTAACCCTCCGTGTGCAGCCTGCCAGGTCAGCGGCCCCAAAATTGAGAGATGCAGAGGGCACCAACGTGTAAGGGCGCGCTGTTGGCTAGTGACACAAGCTGCCTTCGATCGCCTGGGCATTCTGAGGCCCACAAACATTCACCTGGACCTTGGTCAGGTGTCTCACAGAACCTACAGTAATTCACTCTGTTAAGAATAACTTCAAACACAGAAAAACACTTTTTGTTTCCTAGAGAAGGCTAGTCTTCAACTAGAACAACTTGTGATTTTTAATGTGTTTCACACTGGTCGGGGGAAAAATAAAAGATGTTATGGGCATATAATTAAAAATTTGTAGGCAGATACAATTACAGGAGGAATCACGTGGCCTAAAACTCTGAACGCCTCCATATGCCTGTTCATCTTGCCAGCTACAGTCCACAAATTGTAGAGCCTGCGGGCACTGTGGAAGCCAGCTAGATTTGCTCTCTCCAGTAGCAACAGATTGGGAGCCACACATGGAATATATACTTTCCTAGCAGCCACAGGAAAAGAGTAAAATGAAGCAGGTGAAATTTATGCCACAACATCTATTTTACTGTGTATTAAGTTAATATTGTAATACCTGTTTTAATATATAATAATGCCATAATATATTTTCTTTAACCCAATATATTTAAAATAGTATCATTTCTCACAAGCAATTTCTTTTTTAAAAATTATCCACAAGATAGTTTATATTCTTTATTTTTGTGCAGAGTCTGCAAAATCCAGTGTGTTCTTTAGTCAGTAATGTCTGAGATCCCAATCTCCAATGTCTGTCTGAAATTATGAAAATCAAGTCATAACGTGAAAAATAACTTTTAAGCTGAAAGTTTTACTATTTTTAGGAGTTTTAAACTAGGATAGTTTGTGGTTATTAACCTGCTTGGAATTGGTCCAGAAAAAAACGTTGTGGGTCAATAACTTGAAAATATGCATGTGGACTGCTTACAGAGGAATCGTGTAGCCTAAAAAGTCCCGTTATCCCCTCCACCCTGCAGACTCCAATAGGAGAATCTCAGCTGCGACAGACAGACTTACCTGGTGGCCAAGCTGCCCAGTGCTCTCCGATCCAACCCACGGTGTGGCTCGTGTCACTGAGGAACAGACCTTACCATCTCATTTCCTTTTAATTAATTTAAATTTAAAAATCAACACCTGCTTAGTTACTGGAAAATTTTCGAGATGCACAAGTGGGTATGTGCATCGATATTTTCCTGGGTCTATTTTATGAACTATAATATCAGTCATGTATTTGCAATGAAAATTTAACTTGTGAATTGAGGTATAGTAAGAGTATAAAATACATACACTGTGATGATTTGGGAAATTTAGTAGGAAAAAGAAATGCAAAATATCTCAGTAATTTTTTAAATAGAATGCCAGTTGAAATGATACTATTTTGGATACACTGAGTAGATTAAAATATATCATGAAAATTAATTTAAGGCCAGGCGTCGTGGTTCATGCCTATAATCCCAGCACTTTGTTTGGGAGGCCGAGGCAGGCAGAGCACCTGAGGTCAGGAGTTCAAGACCAGCCTGGCCAACAAGGTGAAACCCTGTCTCTTCCAAAAATACAAAAATTAGCCAGGCATGGTGGCTCATGCGTATAGTCCCAGCCACTTGGGAGACTGAGGCAGAATTGCCTGAACTCGGGAGGCGGAGGTTGCAGTGAGCTGAGATCATACCACTGCACTCCAGCCTGGGCGACAGAGTGAGATTCCATCTCAAAAATGGAAAAAAAGAAAAAGAAAATTAATTGAAAATTGTATGTAAGGCTTGCCTTAGATTTCTGTTGACTCATGCAGATCTAGACCACAGTTGTCATGTAACAAATAAAGGAAGGAGAGTTACAAATCACAGTCTCACAGTTAGTGATAAAACTCCAACCCGAACCCAAGACCAGACATTTCAAACACTCAAGTGAGTAAATCTGATGATTTGTAAGGCTTAATGTTGAGCCGTCTTCAAATGTGATGGCCTCATCTTAACTCTTTTCCAAGCTCCCATTTTGAGTATATCAACAAGCTGAGTTTGGCGGCTCACATCTGTAATCCCAGCACTTTGGGAGGCTGAGGCAGGAGGATTGCTTGAGGCCAGGCATTTGACTAGCCTGGGCAACACAGGAAGACCCCATCTCTTCAAAATTGTTTTTTTTATTAGCCAGATGTGATGATACACACCTGTAGTCCTGGCTACTCAGGAGGCTTAGGTTGGAGGATCACTGAGCCCGGGAGTTTGAGGCTGCAGTGAGCCAGGATCTTGCCATTGCACTCTAGCCTGGGGGACAGAGCAAGACCTTGTCTTGAAAAACAAAACAAAACCTGAATTGACCAAGAGAAGTCAAGGCTCATCTGGCTTGGAAGGGAGCCAGGTCCTCAGTCTATACTGTTTTTCTCGTCCTCACAGCATCCTCATGAGATAAAAATGATTATTCCCATCGTACACTTAAGGTAAAAGGTCTCAAACAGATGAAATAATTGTGCCATGACTATAGAAACTAGGAAGAGTCAGCACCTGGAATTAAGCCCAGGGCTGCCTCCTTTGACACTGGCCAAAGAGCAGAAACTTCCTTTGATGAAGGGGCTTACTTCAAGCTTTGTTTATGTAGTGAAAACACCTCAGGGCTCCAGAAACTTATTTAGTTCCACATCCAGAATAGCAAATTTACAAGCTGGTATTTCAAGTGATGATCCTCGTTCATTCAGTCTCTGGGGGACAGGGTGTAAGCATTCTGGGAATACCTGAGTTTCTGACCAGGCAGTCATTCACAGCTATAGATAGTGATCCCCATTATTCACCTGGACTCTAGGATTGCTAGGGTATAAGCACTCTGGGAATACCTGGGTTTCTGACCAGGAAATCACTCGCAGGTATAGATAGAATGATTTACCCCTTCCCCCTGTGTTATATGACGTTGGTTAGCACATTTTAACCTTTTTAGAAGATAGGTTGGAAGTTGAGTTAGATAAATCAACCAGTAGCTCATAGCCTAGAATACACCTTTCTGTAGCTTTCAAGGTGAGGATGAGGGACGTCTTGTCTCCCTAAACTGCTGCTTCATGATGGGGAACTGCAGCCTTGTCTTATGTCCAAGTACCCATGTAAAATTCAGTATTTCGTTCTTAAAAGATAAAGGGGAAGAAGGGATAACAATAGACGAAGAGATTCCGCCCTAGTCCCTATCCTCATTCTGGTGAAAAGTTGGCATTACTGAAGCAATCACACGCTCGATGCAGAATTGTAGGCTGTGGATAACAGAGCCGTAGATGGTGTAGCGATAGCCGCTACAAAGGCCGCCTCTGTCCTACCTTGCATGCCCAGCTTTGAGTATATCCTGTCCCTTGCTCATTACTGACTCTGAGTTTTAACCACATGACCTGAGGCCTCTTTCTTTGTCCATAGATGGGACTATGAACTGTGTTTCAATGATTAGAGGGAGTAATAAAGATTGTGACTGTGAGTGTTTTCACTCCCTTTCCCATCCTTGGCCAGAGATGATCTCATGTGGTGTTGGGAGGTATCTTTTTACAGGAGTGCATGTTGTTTATCTTGGGAGCTTTCTGCACAGGGAAGGCCTTTGTCTTCCAGCTCTATGAATTCTTCTTCACTGCGTAGCACCTTGCAGAACATTTGCACATGTTAGGCTCTTGCTGAACACTTAGGTTCCTCAGTCATTTGCATTCACATCATGTCTCAATAACGCATTTCAGTGAACCAGCAAGCACTTCTTGAACATCTACTATGTGAAACATAGGGAAGACAGCCATGAACAGACTAGACACAAATCTTACATGCTAGTGGATAGAAATGTACCCCATGGATGATATTTTGGGTATTATGATGCCAAGAATAAGAATATATAAAATCACTTTGATATTTGCATTAGATTGTGCCTTGTAAGTTTCAGATTGTTGTTATACAATTGTGTGTACCCCTACCCACCAGAAAAGAATACAGTAAAAGTGCTAAAGTGTTGAATATTTTAAAATGTTATTATATTTGAAAAATTTGTTTGTAATTTTGAGCCATGTTATTAGAAACGTAAGGTTCATTTAAATTCTTGTTTGTTTTAGAGAAATATGTAAAACCGCATTTCCCTTTATATAATAGCACTTGGTTAGGGGAAAAAAAAACTTTTTCTAAAGAAAATAACACTCTTTAGAGGTACCTTTACCAATTAAGAGACAGTACAGAGAAATTCATTCCTCCTGGAATTTTTGTAGAAATTAGCAAACGTAATGCTTTTCCCTAGGCATGAACTCACTTAAAACTACTGAGAAGCTTATAATCATGTAGGTTGAATGGAGTGAATAGTGGTTTAGAGATTGAGCAGATTAATAAGAGGTCCCTGATTTTGTTTTAATAACATGTTCTGACCCGATAAGGAAAATTTGCACTATATTTTCCTACAGCAATGGTGCTGTTAAAACTTATGCAAATGGGACACCTTTATTATTACTAAGCCTTTTAAGAGTATTTTGCTTTCCAGGGAGCTTTGTAAATCATTATAATTATGTTTCCCCAGTGCATGGATTCTGAATGTTCCTGTTGACCAGTGAGGTAAATTTCCATTTGGCAAAGATGATACTGTTAAATGAAGGTGTCTACCCCATAGAAATTAAGAAGAGATAAGTGCAGATAGACCCAGCCCTTGGAAATTCTGCTTTGTGATGAATGATTTTCTTACACTTATGGTGAACTTTAGTACCTGTGATGTGCATGGAGGTGCAGAATCATATACGACAAGTCCTTCCATTTGGACTCCATCTATATGACACCACATTCACCAGTTGGAGCCTTGGAAATCTAGTGGGAAAGATGTGATGGTGGAGGTGGGATGAACAGCTCCAAGGCAGCATGTTTTTAATGTAACCCATTCGTTTCTGGCTGAATAGGCTAGTTGTTGATGTGGTGGCACTATGAGGTAGTGTTAGCGGTTGGGCCACTGCATTTCAAAGAGATGCCTTATAAGTCCTAGTCCATTGTGCATCTTTGATCATTTCGGTCTTCTTTTATCCCCTTCCCCCACCATCCCTCCATGGAGGATTCTCTGGAAGTCCTCAGGAAGCAGAACAGGGCAGGCCCATGTGGAATATGCCCCTCTCGAAGAGTTAGAAAGTCAGGTTCGCTGAGATCTCTGACTCAGATCACCTGCACCCGTGCTTTTCGTTGTGATGAAGAAGGTGTTGTCGTATATAAATACACATTTGTGTAGTGATTATTGCATATCAATAGCAGTGTTACCGCACCTGTCAATTAATATAACCAAATGGCATAGCTACAGTGTTTTATTCTAGTAAAATTTAGGAGAGTATATTTGTTCTCAGTGGGAATTGATCTGGGGAGACCCAGAGAGTGGGGACATGAGGGTTACTTGTGGAGGGGTTAACACAGTAGCTTCAGAAAACAGAAACATTAATGCATTAGACTCCTGGCCTGTGGGGGGGGTCACGCTTCCTGCAGTGATGCTCAAAGACCCTTAGAGTGCTGGAAAGTATAAGCAACACTGAGTTCCTGCCAGTATCACGAAGGTGTCTTTTGGATAAGAGAGGAGCCAGAAAGATTAACCTTGCGTAAAAAGTGAAACCTGAGTTTGAGGGAGTAGACACATTCTCGTGGCAAATAAGGTGGATAGAATGGGCCACTCCAGCTCTGCACCGTGGTCAGCTGCAGCTGGAAGATGCTTTGGGGCTGTCTTGTGCACTGTAGGAGGCTTAGCAGCATCCCCAGGACCCAGGAGATACCAGTAGCACCCCCTCCCCAAGTTGGGGCAACTAAAAATTCTCCAGGTATTGCCAGATGTCCCAGGAAGCCATGAGGGCAGCATGCAGTAGCGCTGCCTGTTGAGAACCTCTGGAATAGGTAGGTAAATGCATATAAATAGAAGGATCTTAGTCTTGCATTGGGAGGTGGCATCTGAAATGTAAAGATACCACCAGAGCACACTGAAGTAGGTTCTTTCAGAGCACTGCATACCATAATACCCGGGAGCCCAAGGAGACAATAATCAGGCGGTGCCTCCTGGAATCAAGGGCTTGACTTCACTATCCGGAGAAGATATGTTTTAAACTCACCCTTGAAGGCGGAGGTGGGTGAGGAACTAGAATGAAGGATGAGTATTAGGTGGGCTTTTGAAATATTTTCTGGCCCGGTGTGGTAGCTCATGTCTATAATACTAGCACTTTGGGAGGCCAAGGCAGGCGGATCACCTGAGGTCAGGAGTTTGAGACCAGCCTAGCCAACATGGCAAAACCCCGTCTCTACTAAAATGAAAAAAAAAAAAAAAATTAGCTGGGCATGGTGGCACGTGCCTGAATCCCAGCTACTTGGGAGGCTGAGGCAGAAGAATCACTTGAACCTGGGAGGCGGAGGTTGAGGTCTGAGCCAAGATCGTGCCACTGCACTCTAGCCTGGGTGACAGAGTGAGACTCTGTTTCAAAAAAAATAACAAATAAATAAAATAAAATAAAATTTCTCTCGGTATTATGTATGCTATTTAAACATTTATATTTCATAACTATATCTCACTGTCTATATCTAAGAAAAAAACTATGTGCATAAATGAATTTTTATTAGCTAGTTAATATAGTCAGTAGATGATGAGTATTATTTCCAGAGTTCCACTTTATATTCCTTTGTAATATTGAGACACTGGTTGTAGTGAAAATACTCTTAATTAAGCCATGTTGTAGGTTCAGAATTCAGATGCCTAAATTTCATAAAGGGTCTTCAAAGCAGTGGGGGTGCTTGGTGTACCGTAGTGATTTTCTTGCATTCATTTGACATTTTAAAGTGATAGCCCTTTAACCTTGAGCTTTCTCAGTACTCTGAGTAATCACTGTTAACCATTTAGAAACTCATGATGTAAGCCCGTGTGACAGGATTTATGCATGTTCTAAGCAGGTAAGCATCACACAAATTTAACTTGAGTTTTCTATGAAAGGACAGTGGGACCCCTCCCACCCCAAAGTCTGGCCTGAGCATTGGTGTTCCCTGAAAAAGTCAGTAAAAGCTCACTGGGAATCATAAAGCGGATACCTACATGTCTTACTTTGTGTTTGTTTAAGTGAAAAGCGTGCGAATATGCAGTCGATCTGCTAATACTTTGCAGGCCAGCCCAGGCCTCTGCTCTGAGGATGGTCCCCAGCCTGGAATCCCCCCAGTGATCCTGGCACCGTCCGCACCTGGGTGCATCCCTCCTGGCTCCCAGTTGCCAGTTAGCTTAAGCAAAGCTGCACAGACATCTCACTGCGCAACTCTCTAGATTTCACACCTCCCCTCTCTACCTTCCCGGTCTTGCTGCCCACACCTATCCTCAAGGCATTTTTAAAAACTTGCTTCACACTTACCCTGTCTCTCATACATTCAGTGTTATTTTCATCTCTGAAAACAGGCCGTGACCCTGTGTGCACTCGTACTTCATACATCTGCGTAATATTTAAAGTTCGTAGTTACAATAGAGAGGACAGTGACTGAAATGGGGCTGTGAGCAGACTTAGATCAGCTTTGGGAGATGATGTAGGCAGCGATGGGGACAGAGGTGCGGTGAGGCCCAGAGTGCCACCTTCCAGCTGCGACTTACATCCCTGTGCTTGGATGTCTGTCCTTCAGTTTCTTCTCCAGTGCCACGTCAGCCACCTGAGCTCGGGTTTGCTCCCTCCTGCTGTGCACACGTAAATCAGTGCCTGGCGGTAATGAGGCAGGAGCCTTTACGAGAACTAGTTGCCATTTATCTTTTTATTGTTAGACCTCCCAGTAATGTGTGAAGTATAGTAATTGCATGTGTGTCAGACTAACTCAGTTGTAAGCTCTACATTATGATACTATCAATCTCTTAAATGTAGGCAAAATGGGGGACGATGGCTCCCCCCAGCGAGCCCATCTGTTCTACCCATTAAGTTGGGAGGGATGTGGTACCATGTGGGCTTCTACTTCCCTGTCCACTTTACAGTTGGCGTTCATGCTCATTATACAAGCCCTGCAAGACCCAGAGATGCCACAAGCCCTCAAGAAGAAAAATGCACTGTTCCATGGAGTTGTGGTGTCCACTACGGGTTCCTGGGTTCTAACTTAAGTTCATATATTTATCCGGGAACTCATACTTACCTAGCTGTTCATTAAATTTCTTCCCTGAGTCAGGCACCCTCGAAGCTAAGTGCTGTGGCTGCAGAGGCCCCTGCCCCTGATGGAGCTTGCCTGTTATTTTGGAGACCAGTAGCAAGCAGAGGAACAAAGAAAGAGAATGATTTGATGACAGTAACACTTCCTGTGACAGTAACCCATAAACAGGGGTGACATGGGTTGGAGGGGGATTCCCACATTAGCAGTAAGAAGGCTTCTGTGAGGAAGAGATGGATGAACTGAAGTCTGTAAGATGCAGCTGGAAGAGCCAGGAGAAGAGCATTTCAGGTGGAAAGACCAGCACATGCAAAGGCCAGGCACCCAGGAGCCTGAGGAAAAGAGAAGCCAGGCCAGCATGGGGAACCGAGTGACTAACAGGGAGCTGAGGTCAGAGGTGTACGCAGTGAGCAAACCCTACAGTGCTTTGCAGGCTGTAATAATACTAAGAGGTTGAGTGTGGACGTGAAACCCCGCAGCAGCTTCCTCCCCACACTAACCAACAGCTGGTGGCCGGCTGAGGGATGGACTGTGATGGCTCCAGCTGGGTCCCAGGCAGGGAGATAACCTCACCTTCCACTAGCATAGTTCAGTGAAGCCAAGAGCGGGAGAGGATAGACTGAGGACAGTCTTCAGTGCAGACGTCAGTGGACATGCATGTGTCCTAGCCAGGAGAGAGTGAAGGTGTGGCATGTGAGCACGGAGTGGAAGGGACGTGTGACTTATAGAGACCACAGGCTACAAGAGGGGCGAGATGCCATGGATGGGTAGGTGGAGGTCTCTGCTGTGGGCGTGTCGCGTTTAAGAGGCTGGTTGGACCTTCAAGTGGCCGAGTCATGCAGGTCATGCAGGCCATGCAGGGATGAGTGAGGAGCTCTGGAGGGCAGGGGCTGGAGACATCTGGGATGTGGAGTTGGAGGCTGGATTTGTTCACTAGGGAGACAGATGGCGGTGCAGTCATCGAGGGGCACCCAAAGGTCAGGAAGATGCCTTTCAGAAACTCAAGGTGCTCAAAGCATTTCCAAAGTTGTTTAATACCTCCTTGCATTTTCATAGGGACTTGGAAGCTCTTAGGAGATAAGAATATAGGGAACCAGCCATCCGGAGACTTCTGCAGAAGATACATTAATACCACTGTCGTATTCTCACTGACTCCCCGCTTTTAAAATAAGGGAAATGGCCTAGACTAGGAATTTTGCTTAAATTCTGTCCCCCTCTCCTTTTCTGACTCTGCAGTTTTCATCTGAGGTACAGAGAAATGATGCACGCAGCTAATTAGACCTGAATATCTGTTGTTTTTCTTAGACTTTTGAAGTTTTTGCTAACCACCACAAGCACAGTCTGAACATCGTGTAACAGCATAATTTGTTAATTTTTTGAATGAATTTTGTGATTCACTTTGATTAACAGGAACACCAAGCCCATTTCCCATCCACGCAGATTAATACAAATTTAATGAACTGAAGTGTGCCCTTCTGCTGCCACGTAGCTCAGTTCTCCAGGGATGAAAGTAGTCCTGAGAATTTCTAAGTTTGACAAACATTCAGATGTTCCAGAAACTATGAAGACTCTGAGACTATTTCTAGGAAAGGCCCCAACTCTTACTGGGAAGTATATCAGAATGACATTTTTGAATCTGAGAGAACTGAGTCCTGTACATTTTTAATTTTAGTTAAGAGTTTGAATCTGGATTAAAGTATATTCTTGACTTGCTAGTTTGAAACAAACTGGTTGATGCTCATTTTCACTCTCATAACCATTTTGATCTTTCTGATTTTTTCTTTAACCGACAGAGGGGTCTTTGGAAGACATATGTGCATTGAGGTTTCAATTTTCATCGCAATTTTGTTTGTGGTAAAATGCACATAACATGAAATTTACCATTTTAAGCATATAGTTCAGTGGCATTAAGTACAGTCACCATCCACCTCCAGAACTTTTTCATCTTCCCACACTGATTCCCCATTCCCCCTTTTCCATGGCCCCCAAAACCACCATCCTACTTTCTGTCTCTTGTTTTGACTACTCTGGTGACTTCATATAGTGGAATCATACATTAATTGTCCTTTCCTGTTGGGCATATTTCACTTAGTGTAGTGTCTTCAAGGTTCACACACCTGTATCAGAATTTCAATTTGTTTTTTTGAGACGGAGTCTTGCTCTGTCACCAGGCTGGAGTGCAGTGGCGTGATCTCAGCTCACTGCAGCCTCCACCTTTCAGGTTCAAGAATTCTCCTACTTCAGCCTCCTGAATAGCTAGGGTTACAAGTGCATGCCACCACACCGGCTAATTTTCTTTTTTTTTTTAGTAGAGATGGGGTTTTACTCTGTTGGCCAGGCTGTCTTGAACTCCTGGTCTGAAATGATCCACGCACCTCAGCCTCCCAAAGTGCTAGGGTTACAGGCGTGAGACACTGCACCTGGCCAGAATTTTGTTCTATTTAAAGGCTGAATATGTGAATTGTTCATGTAAGCAGCATGTCATTTATCCACTCACCCATTCATAGACATTTGGGTTGCTTCCACCTTTTGGCTATTATGAATAATGCTGCTGTGAACATTGAGGTACAAATGTCTGTTTGAGTCTCTGCTTCCAGTTCCTTTGCGTATACCTAGAGGTGGACTTACTGGATCACATGGTAATTCTGTTTGCTCTTTTGAGGGCCTGCCATACTGCTTTTCTAAAGGTTTATGTTTTTGTGAGATGTGATAAAAGTAGAGTCCGACTGTGACTCCTGTGATCTTATGCACAGGTTAGCCCACTATATCCTGCAAGCCAAATTTAGACCTTGCTAATTCTGTATAGGCAGCATGCTAAGAATATTTTAAATATTTTTAGATGGCTAAAAAAATTGAGAGATAATATGTTATCCATGAAAATTCAATGAAATTCAGATTTCACTGTGCATAGTTGAAGTTTCATTGG
This sequence comes from Ateles fusciceps, assembly GCA_036589455.1. NCBI lineage: Eukaryota > Metazoa > Chordata > Mammalia > Primates > Atelidae > Ateles > Ateles fusciceps. The sequence goes on along the minus strand of JAZHEH010000912.1, from coordinate 61,921 downwards.
AACACGGCTATACCCGTTGTTCGTTGTCCATGAAACAGACTCTGAATGGCTCATGGAGTGGGATTTTGCTATGGCCCTTCAAGAACAAATTTGCAGGCCTGGCATGGTGCCCCATGCCTGTAATCCCAGCACTTTGAGAGGCTGAAGTAGGAGGATCGTTTGAACCCAGGAGTTTGAGAACAGCCTAAGCAACATGGCAAAACCCTGTTTCTACAAATAAAGTACAAAAATTAGCCGGGCTTGATGGTGCATGCCTGTAGTCCCAGCTACTTGGGAGGGTAAGGTGGCAGGATCACTTGAGCTTGGGAGATGGAGGCTGCAGTGAGCCGTGATTGCGCGCCACTGCACTCCAGCCTAGGCAACAGAGTGAGACCCTGTCTCCAAAAAAAAAAAAAAAAAGAAAGAAAGAATCACATTTGGGAATCTGGTTAAAATGGTAAGGAGTCCAACAAGCTTACTTACATCTGTTGATGCTCTGCCTAACTCCGTGGGCTTTTCCAAAGGTCTGAGTAGGTGCATCAAGCTGTCTACCTAATTAATCACACTGTCTTACACATTATTTGTCACTATTTTACTTGTAAGCACCAATCCCCAGTTGCTTAAGCCCTCAGGGGGCATTTCCTCAGTAGGAGATGCAGAGTGTAAAAACTCCAACCCATTTGCATCTTGCCTATTTCAGGTACATTTCCTTTCCGGTTTGTAATTCCAAAGTGTGGTTTCCTATCATGCCTTTTAAGGAACTATCTATTCCTGTTGACTAGGAGGTAAATCTCTCTATAATGGAGGAACCAAACTGAGGAAGACTTCTCAAAATTGTTCTTTTTTTCTATACTTTTTTGGGACAAGGTTTATAGCCAACTAGAGGGCAGTCTTCTATTTTTAATCTGTGATATTTCTGTAAAGTCATGTAAATGTCATACTTATAACTGCAGTGTTTTCAAGTTGTTTGTTGTTGTTGTTGCAAAGATATATCTCTCTGCAGTGAGGAGCTGAGTGTGACTTGTTAAAAGTTAAATTCGCATAGCATCCGTTTCCTCCGTTAGCTTCTTTCATTTAAACAGGAATTTCTTCACCATATCATTTAAGGGCAACACATTGTTCATAGTGTTTAATTTGTTGTCAGGAAGATCAGCCTCAGAACTTCTTTTTTTCTTTCTTTCTCTTGACAGAGTCTTACTCGGTCACCCAGGCTGGAGTGCAGTGGCGTGATCTCAGTTCACTGCATCCTCTGCCTCCCAGGTTCAAGCGATTCTCCTGCCTCAGCCTCCTGGGTAGCTGGGATTACAGGCGCCTGCCACAGTGCCCGGTTAATTTTTGTATTTTTGATAGAGATGGGGTTTCACCATATTGGCCAGGCTGGTCTCGAACTCCTGACCTTGTGATCCGCCCGCCTCGGCCACCCAAAGTGCTGGGATTACAGGCGTGAGCCACCCCGCCCAGCCCAGAACTTGAATGTATGCACCCAACTCTACTGTAGGTATCTATGTAATTTACATTTAACCTATTTTGTTTTATTCATTAGGGTGATCTTAGGACCCGAGATAAATTTGAACAGGCTCAATACAAATCAGGCTGTGTTTAAACCAGGAAGCAGACTTAAATTCTATTTTTCTTGTATTTGGGTTTTGTAGGAAATGGGACATCGTGTTTTCTCTTTGGAAATTGTGTTTGAAGTGATACTTGCATGAAGAAGCAGCCTGTTTCTCCTATTAAAGTGGGAATAGTAGAAAAGAGAAAGGCGGGATTTGGGAAATATGACATGAAGAAATGTTGTCTAAATAAGGTATGCATATAACTAAATGTGGCAAGAACAATGCCACTTAAATGTGGAAGCTGCTAACATATTTTACTGTTCTCTTATAAAAACAAAAACTTGAAGAATTTTAACATCTGCTAGAGCTCAATCTAGTTCTGAATTTCTTTCTCATCTGACCTTTTTCATTTTTCCTTTCTCAAACACACTTTTGCTCATTTAAAAAATTCAGTTTGAGAACCAAGTAACATGTTTCCGTTTAAGAAAGCCACAGATAAATATTATGTTCCATTTGAAACTACAGCTGTAATCACTTGAAACTTTTACTTGTATGATTATTTTAAGTTCCTTTTAAAGAAATGGCTCAAATTTATCCTTTTGGGAGGGACTGGTGGAAAATGTCTACAGGTTCATCTTGGTTTTTAAATTTTTATATGTTAAATTGTGGTAAAAATACATAAAAGTTTCATCTTGCTTTTATGTTTGCTTTTAAGGTCTGAGAATATTAATAGAACAAAAGGAACACAGCAGCATTCCAATGACCAGTGAGTGTAGCTATTCTCGCTGTATGATTATATTGTTTTTTACAAGCCTATATGTATGGCTTTACCTGTATTTGAATATGTGAATTCATACAGTGTAACTATATAGCACTGTGCTCACTTAGTGGCACAGAGAGGTTAAGTTATTGACTGGGGACACAAAGCGCTCAGCAAGAAATTCTGGGATTTAGCCAAGGACAGCCTCACTCCAGGATCATGCTGCTTCACAGAGTTTGCTAGCTTGCATTGTTAGAGTATAATTTCCGAAAACAAGGTATACTGGAATCTGGAGAAGAGAAAGACGACTTACACTGAGTATGAGTACAGTGTGGTTGAGATGTGCAACGAGATATAGGTGAGATAAAAGAAAATGCAAACTAGTAGCCAAGAATGAGTTGCCTTTTTTGGGTTGTTTGTGTGTGTGCTTTTTAAGATAGATCATGTGGTGTAATGGGAAGCTGATGGGACTTAGGGTCAAGACTACCTTGGTCATTCCTGGATTCCAGTCCCCCTGGCAATGTAGCAAAAGGTCTCCTTGTCTTTGAGATGTCAGGGGATGGTGATGCAGGGGGTTCAGGGTGTTAGGGGAAGGCTGAATTCATGTACCATGAAGCATGACACACGTGTTGCATGTGTCTCTTTGCACCATAATATCCTTGAACATACAAATTTCTGATCTGGTAAGACGAGGTTCCATATGTTTTTTTTGTAACCTCAGCATCCCATGCCTAGACGGTAAAGTCAAAGGGGACCATCAGAGTCCCCTAGTAGTTTGCAAATTGTGATCACCAGTGAGGCAAAGATACTTGACATTTGATTTTTTTTTTCTTGAGACAAAGTCTCGTTCTGTGGCCCAGGCTGGAATGCAGTGGCGTGGCCTCGACTTACTGCAGCCTCCACCTCCCGGGTTCCAGCGATTCTCCTGCCTCACTCTCCCGAGTAGCTAGGATTACAGATGTCCACCACCATGCCCGGCTAGTTTTTGTATTTTTAGTATAGACAGGGTTTCATCATGTTGGCCAGGCTGGTCTCAAACTCCTGACCTCATGATCCACCCACCTCAGCCTCCCAAAGTGCTGGGATTATAGGCAAGAGCCATCACGCCCGGCCGGAAATTTTTTAAATGGTGAGCTCTCTTTTCTGTTTTTGAGATTCAATAGTCCTTTCTGATAGTAGACACAAGTCTTATTGACAGAGGTAATGCTAGACCCTGCACTGGCTGTCATCCCATGCAGTGTACTGTCCTTGCGTGGCCTGCGCTGTTAGTTTACGGAGGTGAGTAATACCTGCCCCGCCTCACAGGGTTTGTGTCCAAGTGCTTCATCGTGGAAGAAGTGGTTTTTAATGAAACATAGATTTCTTGGTCTTGCTTCAAGTGAAATGCCTGAAGTGTTTGCTTTCCTGATGATTTCATGCTCTAAACTGCCTTTTTGTGGCCATGGCCTATGGGCATAAAGCAGCATCATTGCTATTCAGGCACATAAAAGCCAGATAGAGAAAACCCTCACGATTTAGCTGCTGTGTCTAGAGAGAGCCAAACTGCATGTCTTCCCGGGCCCTGGTTTTTAGGGATGAGAACGTCACCCACACCTTGAGTGTATTCTAGTTAATCAGTGTCGCATAACAAGAAAGGGCACTGAGGAACAGAATTCTTACAAGGGTGGCAACGTTTATTTTATAAATTGAAAAATATTCCTATTCAGCAGTTGTAGTCACACAAAATGAGGCCTGATGTAAGGTTCCGCACTTTTCAAAAGCATCGTATGTATTTAACTAGGATTCTGTAGTCATTTAATTAGGAATATTGTTGTGAGTTGTCTTGCAAGTTTCCGAGAGCTGTAATGCAACTAGGGAAGCATTTACATATTGAAGGCAGGATCCACCAATAATGAATGGATTTTAACAGTAATCAGGGTATCTGGGAATTGCCACGGGTTTCATTCTTGAAAAGTTAACTGAATTCCACAGATCAAAAGTGAAATTCATTCACTCATCTGACCATGCAGTCTGTTGCTTTCTTGGTGAGAGGAATGACCGACACGCTTGGTCTTCATGGAGCTTGGTTTCCTCATCTATAAATAAGATATTAAGTGTTGATCTAAGAATCTATGAATCTGAATTTTACATAGTGAGAGAGATGTACATGTGAGTGAAAAGCAAAACCCTGTAATGACTCATTTTGTTCCAACTGCAGTATTGTAGACACTGTGGACTAGCTACAGCCAAGACTTATCCGAGTCAGGAAAAAAGCATCATAGAAAATCCAAAAATTAATTGAAGGCAGTTGTTTGTAGGTACAATCCAAGTGACTGGATAAATTATACACCAACTAAAAAGTGTTAAAGGATACCAGAATGAAGGGGTTAGAATGATTTGTGATGGGTACATTATACATATGCAAATTGTTTGTAAGACTTCCCCAATAATTGTGTTCCGGTTGCCCAATTCCTGTTTATTCTCATTGTGCAGAAGTAAGTTACTACCCACTTCAATCTAAATTAGTGTAAATTGTGAATTGCTTTTGTCTAAAACAATGAGAGCACCCAACATGAAGCCAGAACTCGGGGTTCAAATCCTACCATTTGTTAGCGGTGAAGCCAGTTCATTTATACTCTTCAGAAAGCAGTCTTTCTATCTACAAAATGAGAACGAACGGGGCTGATGTGATGGTTCAGTTATATAACAGACATAACATTCAACAGACACTTTGTTTTCAAATGAGAAGGTGAGGAGTTACTGTATTTAGATGAAGCCTAACCAGCCTTGCTGTTCAAGAATTTTAGGAATGAAAACAGTTGGTATGTGGTTCTCATGACTCAATTAAAAGATGCTACGTTTGTGTTAAAAGTTGGAATACACCTATACTAAACTTGTGGAAGACACTTAGAACAGAGGCTGCCTGTGCATTAAGACTGACAGGACTTGGAAAGAGTTAGACTTTTCACGTTTTCCTTTTACGCTAGGGTTTCTTAACTGTGGCACTGTTGACAGGCAGGGCTGGAGAACGATCTGTGGTAGGTCCATCCTGGGCACCGTAGGAGGTTCAGCAGCATCCCTGGGTGTCCCCCATTGGATGCCAACAGCACCCTCTCCGTATGGTGACCACCAAAAGTGTCTCCAGACGTTGCACAATGCCCCCTGGGGGGGACAAAATCACCCCTGCTTGAGAACCACTTAAAATTTCCCAATGAGCATGCATTACTTCTGTAATTTTAATAGCAATTTTAAAAAATTAAAGGTGTCATTTCCAAACTGACAACGCTAGTCTGTCCAGCTTCACATAATGAAGACTCAGAAGAATTGGACTTTTTTTTTTTTTTTTTTGAGACGGAGTCTTCCTCTGTTGCCCAAGCTGAAGTGCAATGGCGTGATCTCGGCTCACTGCAACCTCTGCCTCCCATGTTCAAGCAGTTCTCCTGCCTCAGCCTCCCAAGTAGCTGGGATTCCAGGCATGTGCCACCACGCCTGGCTAATTTTTGTATCTTTAGTAGAGACTGGGTTTCTCCATGTTGGCCAAGCTGGTCTCAGACGCTTGACCTCAGGTGATCCACCGGCCTCGGCCTCCCAAAGTGCTGGGATTACAGGCATGACCCACTCTACCCGGCAGACGTTTTTATGAGGCGTTTTGCGCTTGTGTTCTTAAAGCATCAGCTTAACAAAAAGTGATGTTGCATGCCACAAGGACTCCTGGTGGCAGCTGTGAGAGCATCCAGGGACCAAAACCCATGCCAAGGCTGCCCTTAGGCACCTGTGGGGCCTGTGAGCGTGGCCATTCTAAGTAACCAAGTCAGACCTGCTGTACTTCTGGAATAAGGCACTTCTTCTGCATGTTAGTTGTCTGGGGTCACATTGATGATGTTGGTTATCTATTCTACTTTAGTAATGTGTTAGGGGTGCACCGCTTAATCTAATATGCTATTGCTCCGAGGCAGGGCTCAGCAGACTACTGCACATAGGCCAGCTGGCTGGCAGCCTGCTTTTGTAGACAGTTTTATTGGGACACATACACTCTGTTTGCATAAACACACCCATGTGTTGACAGATTCCCAGTACCTTCCAGGTACACATGACCACGATGGCTGCAAAGTCCAAGATCCTTGTTATTTGGCCCTTTAGAGAAAATGTGTGCCTATCACTGCTCCATGGTTCTGGAACTTTCTCCCCTTCTGTTGTCATATCTAGGTATATCTCCCATCTGTTAAGCTCAGTTTCAGAAAGGGGGAGGATAGTAAACAGCATAGCCAAACAAGACAAATTGGTATAGAGAGCACTGTGAATATTTTAACTTTATTCAGTGCTTTTAGGGAGTATCTCTGTGTTTCTCTGCATATCACGTGTACCAGAGTGTATTTATTAAAATGCCTGGCTCATGTACTTGTTCATGAAAGATGCAAAACACTATGGTTTTCTTTGATTAAAAAAATGGTAGCAGAATTCATGTTGGAGAAATTTGATAGAATGCGGCAGTTGCATGTAGGCTATTGGACCAGACAGGCTGTTGGGGCCAGAGTTTTAAGAGGGTTCCTCAAGAAACAGACTGTACTAGGATTACATAGGAAGTGAGTGTGGAGTGTGTTGGGATCGCTGATCGCTGGTTGTGTGGGAGTGAGGGGTAGGACAGGGCTGAGTGGGGAGCCTTCTGGAAAGCCAGTCCCGCCCTTCCCTGCATGTCTACTATGCCCGTCCAAGCACTTCCTTGGCTCTAACATGTCCTCATGAGCAGGGCCCATTACTTCCTGGTGTTATCTTCTAGAGAATTTAATACAGGGTTCAGTGTATCCCGAAGTCCCATAAAGATGTTTTAAGTGAACAGCTGAACAGCAACCTCAGTTTGATGATGCTCTGTCTCCTGGAGGGGCCTCATGTCTGGCTGTCTCCAGTCTCCTTCCAACAGACCAGCATCATTGTGTCGTATTGAGTTCACTTATGAATTCTCTACCAAAGGCATCTGCACTTAGTGTCCAGGAATCACTCGATGTTTTGTTTCTTCTTTTATGTTTTCTTTACCTCCGAAATACCTTCCATAGGTTCCCTGAGGAGGTAAGGGAATAGGGGGAAGTTGCAAAGGAAGAGAACTAGAAGCTGAATAGAATACAGTCATCCCTTAGTATCCATGGGGGGATTGTTTCCATGACCCCTGCAGATACCAAAATCCAGGGAGGTGCAAGTCTCTGATATAAAATAGTGTCCTATTTGCATATAAACTACGCACATCCTCCCGTAAATTTTAAATCATAGATTACGTGGAATACTTAATACAATGTAAATACTATGTAAATAATTGTTATATTGTTTTTAAAATAATGTTTATTGTATTTTTTAATATTTTTCTTTCTTTCCTTCTTTCTTCTTCTTTTGACACAGGGTCTTGCTTGGCTCACTGCAGCCTCTACCTCCCAAGCTCAGGCAATCCTCCCACCTCGCTGGGACTACAGGTGTGAGCCACCACGCCCAGTTAATTTTTATATTTCTTGCAGAGACTGGGTTTCATGATGTTGCTCAGGCTGGTCTCGAACTCCTGGTCTCAAGCATTCCTCACACCTCGGCCTCCCAGAGTGCTGGAATTAGAGGCATGAGCCACCACACCTGGCCTTAAAAATATTTTCAATCCTTAGATGCAGAACTTGTGGATACAGAGGACTGACTGTTCATATTTTCAAAAACTATATATCATGACATATAATCAATATATAACATACATGAGATGTATGGATAATATACGTACATATATTCAGTAACAGAATATACGTGTATTCAAAGTAGTAGGTTTGTTATAGACAGCATAGAGAAGACTCTGGCTTTTTAAATCCAGTTTCACAATCTCAGCCTTTTATTTATTTTGCGTTTATTTATTTATTTTGAACTTTTAGGTTCAGGGGTACATGTGCAGGTTTGTAACGTAGGTAAACTCGTGTCATGGGAGGTTTGTTGTACAGATTATTTTGTCGCCCTGGTATTCAGCCTGGTAGCCAATAGTTATCTTTTCTGCTCCTCTCCCTCCTCGCGTTCTCCACCCTCCAGTAGACCGCAGTGGCTTCTGTTCCCGTCTCAGCCTTTTCGCTGGAGTGGTTATACCATTTACCACCTGCTGTTTGTTTTCTCTTTGTACCACTTACTCTGTGTTTCCTTTTTCCTCTGTTCCTGTGTGCTTTTGCATAAATTGGGGCTTTTTCGTGACTATGCTTTTCAGTAAGCTTATTAGCAATAACTCGCTGCTTTATATTTTAGGATGTTGCTCTATGCTGACAATTTTCGTGTTTAACCTTATCACAATCTAAGTTTGAAAGATATTTTACTTCACATAAAAGAACCTTACAACAATGTGCTTTCACTGTCCTCCATTCTTAGTTCCTTATGGTACATTTTATATGTGTTACAAAATACCATATTAATCTTGTGCTAAGTAATCAATTACATGGAAAATAATTCTTTTAAAGAGAAGAAAATATTTTTATATTTATCTTTGTATTTACTATTTCTGCTACTCATCATTTCTTTGTGGGAATCTGCATTTTCCATCTGAAGTTTTTCTGCCCCTTCATGGACTCCCTTCCGTCTGTCTTGCAATGCGGGTCTGCAGGCAGTGAATTTTCTCTGCTTTTGTTTGTTTGATAAAATCTTTATTTTGCCATCATTTTTTGAAAGATATTTCATGTGATTGTAGAATTTTGTACTGATACATCCTCTCAATTCTTTAAAGATTTCATTGTTTTCTGCCTTGCATAGTTTTTGACAAGAAATTTGTGGGTTTTACTATCATTTTTCCTCTGGATATAATTTTGGGATTTTTTCTAGCTGCTTTTAAGAGTTTCTTTGTCACTGCTTTTCAAGAAATTTATTGTGTCTTGTTGGGGTTTGCTATGCTGTTTATCTTGCTTGGGGGTTTATTTCGCTTTTGAATCTGTTTTTCTTAACTAAGACTTTTGCAACTTTATTTGATCTTGAAATCCTTAGAATGCGTTTTTGGTTTTTGTGGGTTTTTTGAGACAGTCTGGCACTGTCACCCAGGATGGAGGACAGTGACTGCGATTTTAGCTCACTGCAACCTCCACCTCCTAAATTCAAGCAACTCTCCTGCCTCAGCCTGCTGAGTTGCTGGGACTGCAGGAGCATGCCACAATGCCCAGCTAATTTTTTTGTATTTTTAGTAGAGATGAGTTTTCGCTGTGTTTGCCAGGCTGGTCCTGAACTCCTGCCTCAAGTAATCCACCCACCTCGGCCTCCCAAAGTACTGGGATTACAGGCGTGAGCCACTGTGCCCAGCCAAAATGTGTTTTAAGTAACATATTTATCATCTCTCAGAACTAGTGTTTTATTAATGAACACTAAACCCAGTTAGGGAAACGCTGGTGAAAACCAGTGTTTATTATTTTGACATATTTTTATAACTCCATATTGGCTCCTTGGACCTTTTAGAACTGGGTTACCAGAAAGCAACTGGGCATTTGCCTGGTATTGTGTAGAGAGTATGTGAACACGATTAGCTTGTGGAACGGATATCAGTAACAATTGCCTGCCTAACCACCAGCTTTATGGGCGGTGCTCCAGTAGTAACCTTTTTTTTCTTGTTTCAGCTATAAAAGCTATTACCACAATCTGTCTCTCTCATTTTGTACAGTAACGATGCATGGACACACTAAAGGGAAATTGATGGCATACCCAGGCTTACCATTTACAGATAGCAGTACTGAAATGTTAATTTCAAAACCATTCAAATTCTAGTTTTCTTCTATAGACATGAGACAAGCAATTTTTATCATTTAATCATGCAGACTTGGTTTTAAAAGAAAACTCTTTTAAGATGTTCTTCGGTTTTAATTTATAGCTTTCTAGTTTGCTTATAATATATATGCTTATTTTTAAAGAACATTAAAGGTTAGGCCTAAGGAATTTGTGTGCAAAATTGGTCATTGATTATTAAGAAAAATAATACAAAACATTTTTACTGTGTCATAAATATAACTTTAAAAGGGAAGGGGATTCTCCGGAGTTCCCTCTGAGGAGCACACATAAAAAAGAAGGGTGGAGGTTTGCTACAGTGGCAAAAAATAATCCACCTAGATAAAGAATATTCCAAAAGTGGGCCAGGCGTGGTGGCTCACGCCTGTAATCCCAGAACTTTGGAAGGCCGTGGCCACCTGAGGTCAGGAATTTGAGACCAGCCTGACCAACATGGAGAAATTCCATCTCTACTAAAAATACAAAATTAGCTGGACATGGTGGCACATGCCTATAGTCCCAGGTACTCGGGAGGCTGAGGCAGGAGAATCGCTTGAACCTGGGAGGTGGAGGTTGCGGTGAGCCAATTTCATGCCATTGCACTCCAGCCTGGTCAACGAGAACAAAACTCCATCTCAAAAAAAAAAAAAAAAAGAAAAGAATATTCTAAAAGTGAATTTAAAAAGAAAAAAGATGAGATGGTAAGCTATGAGGAAATAATGAATGCATTGTGACTTTCTGCCTCCCCATACCCATCTTCATAGTTTTGTGAGTAGAAAGAGAAATGAGGATGCTGGCCCGATTTTGATTCCCAGTGGATGAGGCTCACGCAGAACTGCCCTGCTTCTTGACACTATTATGATATTAAAAGTAACATGTATTTTTATAAGTCATTACCATCTTGGCACACTTGCATTCATTTTAGTCAGGTACTGTCATCTTTAGATTTCAAGCTTGCAGAGTCTTTTAAAAATACGCATTGGAGAACACATAGTCTTCTAACAGTAAAATCTCAGATTATTAGAATGTTTAGTGACTGGGGTATTCAGAGTCAGTGAGAAAAGTATCTTTAGGATTTCCACATGTGGAGATGTCTTTCATAGAGAAATCTGGGAGAGTCTGGGCAAACCCTAGCATGTTGAGCCTGGAGTATCCTCATCTGCATGGGCACTTAGACCGCTGGACAAGTCCATTAGCAGTAAGGTGGGGTGGAGAAGGGTCACAGGATGCGTGCTGCCCAGGATACATACAGCCCAGAGCTGTGAGGAAATCATGAGGACCGACTGGACATTTATTGCACAGATGCGCGACTGGCTGGTACAGCCTGGAATACGGCAGTGAGGTTGTGGGAGGGGGGATTCACAATAAATCCTAAATTCTTCATCTTTGCACTCATGCCTCACAATAGCTTATCAAAGCTTTCAGCAAACTCTGCAGCAAATTAAAAGGCGGCAGAACCTCCCGGTGACGACTGCAGACTCTGGAGCTGGTCTGCAAGCATTCACACCCCAGCTCCGCAGATCCCCAGCCCTGGGACCTGGACAGGCAGCTGCGTGTCAGTGCCTCTGTTCCCTCTGTGTGAGGACGGGATGGTAACAGCGCTCCCTCACACGCTTCTGTACACATGGAAACCACTGTCTTTGGACACAGTACGTGCTGTAGCAGCACTTAGTGTGCTAAGCACGTTAATTATTTAAAATTATTAATTAGATGGATCAAATAAGCTCAGAGCTCTCAAGAGAGCCAGGCATGGAACAGGTAGGTGCAATATACGTGTTAGCTATTATTGTTTAATAGAGACAGGGTCTTGCTGTGTTGCCCAGACTGGTCCTGTACTCCTGGCCTCAAGTGATCCTCCCACCTCGGCCTCCCAAAGTGCTGCAATTACAGGCATGAGCCACTGTGCCTGGCCTATTATTTTGTAATAACTTTATTTAATCCAGTGTTACTAATTGTTATGAAGTACGGAGGCATTTTTCAGATGACACATTCTAAACATCTACTAAACAGCCTGAGAAGCGGCTCTCTGAAGAGCATGTCTTGGCAAACGCTCCCTACTTACCTTAAGCCTCCAGTTGCTTGGCTTCCAAGTTCAGTCACTTGGTTCTCATTTTTCCTGGCAACAGCTCTGCAAATTATTACCCCATTTGATGAGGCACTGGCTGAGAAGGTCCCTTGCCCAGGTATCTTCCCGCCTGCCTGTGACAAGGTGTTAGATTCTGAAGGCCAGGAGTGCTCGCTTGAGTTAGCTGAGTGATACCAGTGTGGGGTCTCTGGAGGCTGCAGGCGAGGTGCTGCCCACCTGAAGGCGGGACAGGGGCAGGGGGGCCATGTCCGGCACCTCTGTCCCGTGGCTGCTGAGTCGGTATGGCTGTAGGGCAGGAGGCCTCAGTGCTGTACCATGCTGGCCTCTCCATGAGCACCTGAAGGAATTTTTAAAAACAATTTTGATTCTGTTTTATCAAGAGATGCCAGTAGCACCTCCACTTCCAGTTGGGACACTGCAAAATAACTCCAGACATTGCCTAATATCTCCTGGGAGATGGGGGGTGGGGCGGGCACCGTCACCCTGCTCCAAAACACTGTATGGAAGTACAGAAACGTGATGCCAATCACATGCTTTTATTTGGGATTACATGTGTAATACATGTGCTTCTGAGTGGGAAGCACATCCTTTGTTGTCACTGGGCAAATAATTGGTAGAGATTTGATCTATGTAGAGGAGTGCTCAGTCTGCAGTGGCAGCCAGCTAGTGAGCATGTGCAGCCCTGCACACAGCATGAGCTTGTCAAGCAGACAGTGCTGGCCATGCAGGGCTCTGGCATGCAATCGTTGCTGGCTATGGCTCTTACATGGGCTGGCTCCAGGCTCCTCCTTGTGCGACCATCCCCTTTGTTGGCTACCTGCCTGCTGGCCCTAGGCCATCTGCTCCTTTCCCCAGGTCCTGGCTCACTGCACCTTGGCATCCCTCCGCCCGTCCTGTGCACCTTTCATTCCTGGGGAGGAGGAGACTCTAGGTAAAGAAGGATAAAGGCAGAACGATGCCAGGCAATTCCACTGCTAGCCAGATGCCCCAAGGACACGAATGTTCACAGCAGCATGGTTGACCAGAGTCAGGTGCCTGTCAGCTGCTGCCTGGAAAGACACAATGTGGTCCAGCCCCACGCAGTGGCATAGTGTGAAGTCCTGGGACGTGCTACAACATGGATGCATCAGGAAAACATGCTCAGTGAAAGAAGCCAGATGCAGGAGGTCACAGATTGTATGATCTCATTTAGTGCCCCAAATAGGGAGATTCATAGAGCCAGAAAGCATTCTGTGGTTGCCTAGCCTGGGGGGTGGAAGGGAATGGGAGTGACTGCTTAGTGGGCACCAGAATTCCTTTCCAGGGTGATTGAAAACTATTTGGAACTTGACATAGGTGGTGGTTGCTTAACATCTGCACGTACCACTAAATTGTACACTTTGATTTGTCCAGACTTGGTGGCTAACGCCTGTAATCCCATCACTTTGGGAGGCTGAGGCAGGAGCATCACTTGAAGCCAGGTGTTCGAGACCAGCCTGGGCAACATATCAAGACCCCCATCTCTATTTTAAAAAATAAATTTTTTAAAAGAAATAATAAGTTGGTTAATTTTATGTTGTTATTTTTATCCCAACTGAAAACAAAACAAACAAACAAAAAACAACCATGTAGGGTCCAGGGGAATGTCTGTGTTGAGTGGTTGATGTATGGTTTTTCTCAGGTGAATGGGTTCTGAAGGCTCCATGAAAAGGGGAGTCTTTAAAGTTGCTAATTCTTTCCTGAAAGGAAAAGAATGTAATTTCTCAAAATGACTGCTTTCGAGGAATGCCGCTTTCTAAATTTGAAAACATGGTATTTAAAAGAAGAGTCTCTCAGTGCTTTAGATCATTATTTCTTATATTCAATTTAAAAATCCCTTACAGTAGTTTTACCAATCTGCAGAGAAATTCACAAAGCACAATTGAAAGATGATGTACAGGATTTATAATTGAATGAGAGCAAACCAGCTGATTTGCGTACAGGATGAAACTTAGCTGAGGGTGCTGATGAGTTTGGACAACATTTGGCTGGACCTTTGTAACCCTTCAGCTCTATGAAACAATAGTTGTGTGAAGAATTAAAAGGTGGAAAATGAACTGTATGTGACTGGCTCACATATGCCTAGGTCTATTTCCAGACATATTGAGCAGTGAAATGACACTGTTGGTGAGGCACCAGTTCAAGGAAATATACAAAGACTTTCTACTCATAAATGCAGACACCAATGGAGTGATAACTGGTGCTCGACACTTGGAGGTATAGTATTGGAAAACAGTAACAGACCATTCTGTGTCCTTTTCTTTAAACTATCTCTTGAAATTTCCTGTGCTCCCCCAAGAACATCCTCAAAGATGCCAATAAAAATAACTCCACAGGAACTTTTCTGAATTCCAATATCCATGTGAAAATGTTGCATTTTCTTCTGATTTTTCACAATAGAATTAAGGCACACATCATGAAGAAATGAATGTGTAGAGGACTTCTGAAATCTATATTAATGTGTGTGATCAGCTACTATAATGTTTTGATTTGTTATGTATGGTACATCATTCATTTATTAAGCTAACGTTTAGGAAGTATATGTTACCTGTCAAGCCTGGACTGTAGAAATGAACTTGAAGAAGACAGGACTCTCCCTCCTGTTCAGGTAGGAAAGCTGTAATGCGTGTTACGGATGATGTGATGGAAGGAAACACAGGATACCATGAGGAAAATGGATATGTCGCCAGGGATTTGTATTCTACTTTAAGGAATAAGCTAAACATCAAAATACAGCAATTTGAGACAAGGGCAGGCAGTAGTCCTAGAAGGTAGGTTCAAATCCCCAAGAGCATCAGGGGATCAAGGTTCCTTTAGTGTTATGATCCTGCCTTGCTAAGGGTCAGATGGGCTCTCAGACAATCCCATGACCACAAGTTGTGCACATCCCTTCCAGTTCTCCTCACCTACCATTGGCAAGAACCTAGTAGTGGAACACCTGGGGTCTCTACATGAGGTGTGCTTGTGCGAGCTGAAAGAAAAAGAGAAGTGTTTTAGTGGGGAGGCAGGGCTGGTGGATTCGCAGTTTATAAATTATCTTGCATTTTATTTGATTACAGTGTTTGAATTCTGTTTTTTGAAGCAATGTATGTAGCACCACAAGCTCTATTCTAATCTACTGTCTATGGAGAAGCAGGTCCATGCTGTGTTGTATCAGCTTAGAGCCCCTTCAAAACCTCTCCACGTCAGTGTGAAGGGACTGTCACTATACATGCATGGCACATCACACCCAAGAGCAGAGGACTACCAGAAAATTAGAATCCCTTTTATATTTGTCACATATCAGCATTTATTTAGTTGTAAAAACAAAGAGCATATGGCATTTGTTAAAATCGTTTGCATTTCACACAAATATTTGGCAATATGTAAACTTTCTTGCCAGGGCTATTTATTGTGGTTCTATTTGTGTACTGATAATGGGAAAATCAGTAATGACCAGGTGTTGGAAGGTCTAATTTCTCATTTAAATTTATTGTTTCTAGCAATCAACTAATTGTTTTTGACATGTTGCATAACCAGAAGAATGTTATTAACCAGAGTCATAATTCCTATTTTTGTGCTGATCACACACAGATGATAAGTTAATTATACTTATTGAATTTAACAACATATATAAGAGATAATCTCAAATGTCAAGACTCTCATTTGTGGGTTACCATCTGTTTTGGACCAAAGAATAGGAATTTGATTGCAAGCTTTCTTCTAAACAGCTTGTAATAAGAGCTGTTTGTATATTAATTACTTATTGAATTATTGTGGGTTTTAGTGTTTTAATTTACAAGCAATTTGGAACTTATTGTGGTGACATCTGCTCATATTTTGATACTTTATGATATTTAGCCATTTCATCATAAGGCTATTTTTTCCCCTGGTAATTTATAACCCAATCCTAAAACAGTAATTTGGTCTCTAGCTCATTATAAGGAGTAGTGTCCTGTTTCACCTCCACTGCATATTTTTTTCATAATTAAAAGTATATTTTATAAGCAAAATCAAGATTCATTTGTGCCTGCTTCCCTGGTCCCCTTTCATTTCTATTCAGAGTTACAGATGAATTTAGTTTCACTCTCATTATTTTACTTCAGTGGTAGATTTTTTACAAATTGCCCTTGTTATTACTTTGATCTTGAATATCCTTATGGTTTTTGTTTTCAATGTACTGTAATGCAATTTGGGGCCTGTGAACCTGCTTGTAGAATTTTGTGATCTCCTTCCTTTAAAGAGCAAAACTATAAGCATGACTCAGTGGGAGTAATTTACTTGCATTTCCTTAAAACACTTGAGTTTCTATATAAACTCCCTGATAAGAAACACCTTCACTCATAGCTTCGCTTGTGGACTTCAATTATATTAAACCCGGGACCTTTTTATTATCACTTAAGACTATTAAATAAGAATTTAGAGAAAATGGTGGGCATTTAATTTCCTTAGTTCTTGAACGTGTAGATGGTAGAGGATAATTTATACTCTTGAGGAAGCTGGAGTCATTCACAACCAAAGAAATTTTATAAGCTAAATATCGTTAGGTAAATGGTTGACTGTATTTAAAGGGACTGAAAAATAAGAACAATTTTTGATATAAAGGATTATCATTTTATGAGCTATAAACCTGGCTTCCTCATAAATCAGTGCAAATGGAACCCTTGTGAAACAGAAATGTCTGCGAAGAGTAAATGAAAAGTTGAGACGTCAGTAGGTGCCTTTGGTTTTCTTGATTTTAGGGGAGCTAAAGGAGACAGGATTCTGCCCCATTTCTGTGTTTTCTGAGCACATGAGATGGGTATATGCACACAGACGTGGCTGCCAGAGTTATTGGAAAGCTAGCCCCCGCGATGGGGAATGTTTCTCCAAAGCATGTTGTCTTCTCCCAAGGGTGTGCACAGGTTCATGTATCAGCTGCATAAGGCCCTGTTCCAAAAACAATGATATTTCAAGGGAACCTTTATTTATCTTTTAATTTAATTTAAAATTAATTTAAATCTTTAAATTATCATTAATAGCAGTAGCAATAGCTGAGCTAATTAATATTAATTTTATCTATTTTCAGACTCTTTTACTTCAGAACTTCTACATGCACAATAATGCCTGACTGGCCATTTTTAATTTCTCCTTTTTTCACTTTGCAAACAAAACTCTACAGTCTCTGCTATGAACTAAGACAGAAATTAAGAACCAATAAAATGTGTTAAGTTTGAGTTAGGATGAAGAAGAACCTAAAGGAACCGGAGGGGGTGAGAGGTAAACACACCCCAGTGATTTTTAAGTCTTTTATTTTAAACCTTTCTCCCCTAGGCTGGTGCCCACAGATACCTCGCTGTTCCTATGACCGGATGCTGGGAAGCCTGCTGGTCCACAGGTCCACACATGAAATCAGCATAAGGTAAGCAGCCCAGCCTGCCATTGGATCCTTGTCCTTGTACCCGAAACCCATTTGAGGAGCAGAACTGCATTTTGCCAAACAGAACCCCTTCTGTTTTAAAATGATATTTTCAGGGGGAGTGGCAGGTCTTTCCTCCTTGCTGAAGGTTGAAGGTAGTAGACAGGCCACCATTCAGTCATTATGAGCGGCATAGTCAATTCCAATTGAGGAATTGACTATGCCTTCTGAGAATTTGGGTTTTTTTTTTTTTTTTTTAGACTCTTCGCTCTGTTGCCCAGGCTGGAGTGAGTGCAGTGGTGCGATCTCGGCTCACTGCAACCCCCACCTCCCGGGCTCAAGTGATTCTCCTGCCTCAGGTTCTCAAGTAGCTGGGATTTCAGGTGCCCACCACCATGGCTGGTTAATATTTAAAATATTTTTAGTAGGGACAG
Organism: Ateles fusciceps; assembly: GCA_036589455.1. Lineage (NCBI taxonomy): Eukaryota > Metazoa > Chordata > Mammalia > Primates > Atelidae > Ateles > Ateles fusciceps. The sequence continues at coordinate 43,992 of JAZHEH010000912.1, read as the reverse complement.
GGTTTCACCATGTTGGCCAGACTGGTCTCGAACTGAGCTCAAGTGATCCGCCCACCTCGGCCTCCCAAAGTGCTGGGATTACAGGTGTGAGCCACTGCGCCTGGCCTGCCTTCTGAGAATTTTGGATCCTGAATGAGCTGTAACAAGTTTTTCTGGGTCTTACCAGGTGAGGATGACACCTTCTAAAATCAACCTCTCTTGTCAACATTATAAAGTATAATTATGCAGACAACTTAATTATAATTGGGCACATGCGTATAGATTTTATTTGGCTCCTGTATCTTAATTCTAAGCTTTATTAGTTTCTTAATATGATTTGTGTCTGTCTCCAGATTGATTTGCTAGTTAACTTTGAAACTTATTAGAAGATCATGGAGATGACTGTGCAAATCTGGTGAGATGCTAAGGTTTCCGGACTAGCAAACCAAACAGTTGTATATGCACAGGTGTGAAGAGTTGAGAAACCCATAGCCCAAACTGAAACTGAGACCTGTGCCCCCAAGTTACCTTACTACCTTTTGGTACATGGGATTTTAGTTTCATTTTACTTAATTGTAACTTAATTTTCTGTCTCTTTCTCTAATGCCTTTTTAGTTTTAAAGAAAAACCCTATAGAACTTGAGCAATTTTAAAGCATAAAGATGGAATTTTGAGGAAGCTTTTTTATTTACTGTTTTAGGAGAACCAACTAGAACTAAAATGATAGACTTAAATTTCATTAAAGTAAGCAGCTTACTGTTTGAAGTACTTTTGTTTAAAACCAGACATATGCATATGTAGATTGTTTTAACAAGTTAAACATGTATAAGTATTTTAATATTACTTCATTTAAATATTTGAAAGGTATAGTCTGTTAATGAAAACAAAATTTGTAATGCATTAGTGAATTTGAATTTTCTGACTGGCTCTTTCCCTCAGTATAATGTTTTCAAGGTTCATGTGCATTATGGCATGAATCATTTCTGTTTATGTCAGAATAATATTCCATTGTGTGGATAGACCATGGATAGAACATGTTTGATCCATGCATCAGTTGATGGAAATTGGGTTGTATTTCCCTTTTGGCTGTTATGCAAAATGATGTCATGAACACACATATACAAGTTCTTGTGTGCACATATGTTTCATTTCTCTGTGGCATTTACTTAGGAGTGGGTCATATGGTACCTCTGTCGAACATTTTGAGGAACTGAATTTTTCCAAAGTGGCCATTACATCAGTCAGTATTTTTTGAAATGCCATTGAACCATATTCTAAATGTCAGAGGGAAGATGGGAGGGGCATCTCTCTCTCATCAGTGTTTTGAGTGGGTATTATTTCCGTACTTGGGGAACATAAGTTTCAATTTAACTAAATCCAGCACACATTGAATTTCTCCTGTGCATGAGGTAACTGTGTTTGGCTTTATATTATATATCTGATCCTGGGTAAATGGGAGAGAAGTACATGAAAGAAAGCAAGCAACATAAAATATTTTCATGCATTTCTCTCCAAACTTTTCCTCTGTATGTATTTTCCTACAGTTCGGGTCAAACTATAACCCTGGTGGTCTTTTGTGTTTGGTGTCTTCCCCTGCCACCCAGTTTGGGACGCCTCATAAACATCTTTCCATTAACCTAGCTTTGAAATTTCTAACTTGCAGTGGGAGAGCACAGCTTTAAAGTCAAGCAACGTAACTTTAAAATCTGGCTTCACTGGGATTTCAGTTGGTTATCTTCCCTAAGCCTTTATTTGTTAAGCCTATGAAAAGGTAATAATAAGAGTAATGGTCATATTTATCTCTGGGAGTTAGGACTGGTGAGATCGATCGTATTGAGCATGTAGCTCTCATGGCTGATACCTAGCTAGCATACAATACATGCCGTGTATTGCTTTCCAAAATCATCTTCATGGCGGCCGGATAGTTCCCATATGTGTTCACTGCAATTTATTTCATCGTCCTGTCACTGGACAATGAAATTGTTTCAAGAAGCACACATTGGCTTCTTTACCATTACATAGGATGAAAAGACGTGCAAAGTGGGATAACAAGCCTATGTCAGCTCCTAAATAAGCTGCTCCCCCAGGCAGATGTTAGGAAAGATGTATTAGGATTTATATGTAAACTTCATACATACATTTAAAAATGTTGTCTTAAGCTGGCTGCTGATTGTGAAATGAAAATAAACTTAGTTTATGTCTGAGCAGAGAAGAAACAAGAGCCGCTGCCTTCAAGTGGGCAGAGAGTTTGCTCAATTCCATGTAGCAACTCGGAGAAAGAAGTGCCCTTTAGGAGGCTGAGGTCAGTTCAAGCAGATCTCCCAGTGGCCCTGGCTTGGTTCAGTCTGCATGGAGAAGAGCCCTAAAGACCTGAGCCTTGTCCAGACCATACCTTCAAGCAATGGATTCTTCCAGCGCAGACGCCAACAGCCTAACTAACAGCAGAAATGACACTCACTTTCTCAGGTCCCTTCAGAAACAGAGGGCTGCTTTTGAAGATCTTAAAAGATCTTTACATAATAGGGCAAATGGCTGAAAGATAAACCTTCCCCTCCAGTGATGTCAGAGGAGCTCCCTGCGTTGCCCTTCCTACAATACACGCCCCCTTCATCAGTGTGTGCTTCTTTCGCTGTTTTCAGAACACTGCTGGCCTCTTGGCAAGAAACAAACTTGCCCTTTCTGTCCTTAACTACCGGCACCAGCTCTCCAGCAGGCCCCATGTGATTCTACTTTGTAAGATAATTAAAACAGCAATTAAGATTTTGTTGTTTGGGGCCAGTGTTCTCCCAGAGAATGATGGCATGTTGAATGCTCCCACTACATACTCAATGAAATGAACTCTTAAACAGCCATTTCTCCTGGGACTGAATTCTGAACTGTTTTGTGAAGGGAACTTTGAATTAATAGGACTTTTTGTCACCTTGAAACCCAGGCTTAAAAAAAAGAAAGACTATAAATAATTTCCCTTTCAGTTTCTTGACGGCTCTAAACCCCAAATTATCGCTTATATTGAATTACTTACCTTTTGCAGAGAAACTTCAGAAATGTCATCAGCCCATGCTAATTTCTTCTTTGCCTTCTTTAAGCAGCACAGTGAGAGAATGTTGTGGCTTTAACCCGAAGTGGAAGGTGGTTATTTCCTTTTTGCGCAGTCACAACTCCAAGCACCTCAAATCAACCTAACTGAAGGTGTCTTTAATCAAAGCTGGGTCAGGCAAGAAAATAAACACAGTTGCTCTAATTAAGACTCCCCCTCTCCTCCCCCTCCTGTTTGGGGCCAAGGAGGGGCTGTGAGTGCTGCCAAAACTCGCCTTTATTTTAGAACTAGAGAAGTTGGAAAACATCCCACAGGAGTTCTGAGAACTCGGAGGCTGGAAACGGATGCTGTTCGGGAAACCGGTTAGGTGTTAGAATGCGGGTTGTGTCTCCAGCTGTACGTACTAGAAAAGAATGCCCAAACACAGACCTCTGGTGGTAGTTCTTTTTGGGGGGGGCTTTATGTGTGCCACCTAGCCTGCCTGACATTGCCGATGAGCCAGAACAACGAGTCGAGCCCTGAGTGGTCGTGGGTGAGGTAGGTGTGTCTCCCTGATCCTCTCCTACTGACCTTTCAGGTCGCTCTTGGGGAATGGCTGGAGGGGCTGAGTAAGATACCAACTCCCGCATACTGGTTATTTTCTGTGCATCGGGCTCTGCATAAAAGCATTGACTCCTTACACTCTCCCCTTGACATAAGGGCTATTTTATACTCAGTTTAGAGATGAGGAAACAGCCACGTAACTGACCCCACAATCCCAGGGCTGGAAAGTGGTGGAGCTCCCCCTAGAAGTCAGGGTGTCTGGCCCTTGGCCAAAGGCTCCCTGACTCCCACATCTTCTCCTGTTCTCTGTGGCTCTCAGGACGTGATCTACCTTATCTCTAGCCAATAAGCCTATAGGGATGGGGACTCTAGCCCTGATTGACCCTAACCTTATTGTAATAAAGTCATAACTGTCATAAGAAGTAATAGTTGCAATAAAAAGTAGTAATTATAATAAATCATGAACATTCCAAGCTCCATGTTACTTGCCCACAAAAATTTTCTTGGCACAGAAGACAAAGGCAGACTTCTCCCCCACGGAATACATAGCTGTCGATGGCACTTCACTTTGAACGTTGGTGCAGAGGGCAGTCCTCACGCCCTGGGCTGAGGGGTGCATGTGACACATCCTGAAAAGTCAAAAACGATTTTCATAGAGCACGTCCTTCCCCAGCGCACACAGAGCTCCTGCACTTCTCTCCTCTTTCTCTGACTTCTTCCAGAATCGTGGGTCTTGTCTCCATTACTCAAGAATTTAACTTCTTTCTTCCAAAACGTCCCCTCCTCTTCCATGAAGGAAGGTGCTTGTGGACTGGCCTTAGGAAATGTCGCGCAGACAGGAACAGCACACCAGTGTCCCATCACTCAAGGCAGAAACGTGAGTTTGCCGTGGCCCTGTCTGCTTGAGAGTTCTGCTAGCCTATGAATACCACTATCATAGCAGCACATTTATTTGTGAGAAATTAAACAACAAAGCCTTGGGTAGGGGATCCATAATTTACCATCTTCCTGTGAAATTTAGTTCTGGTCTTGGAAAAAAGAGGAAGAGGGATTTTTATTCCCAGCCTTGTGTGTGGTGAGGTTTATCTGGAACAGTGGTTCTTACAGAGGACTATTGGCCAGGTAACTCACTTGAGTCAAAAACTGAAGATCCATGAAAACAACCACCACCTTCAACTGAGCCGCTTAGAGATAAGCGCAGCGCAACACCCTGACACCCAGCTGATGGACATTTCTCTTGATTTTGGTGTGATGAAGCCCACAGAGCTGGAGGACATTAAATACAGCTGTTAGGGTTAGGGGTCCATTCAGAGAATATTCTCATGCTTGTATCTAATAGTTTAAGAATATATATGTAGATTCTACAGTCCTGTTTGGAATTAGGTTTTGATTCCAAAAATAATCATTTAAAAGCTAGCTAAGTAAGTGTGGAGGGAGAAAAGTTTGATCCAATTATTAATCAGTCTTAAAAAGTTAAAATACGTACTTGAGATGGAGCAGTCAAGTCTTACTTACCAAATGACATTACATCCTGGCTCGATTGCAGGCCACGGATAGTTTTTGTTTTGTTTTCTCTGCTGCTTAGAAATCAAAAACCCTTTGGAAAGTTAACAGTGTATTGGGGGAAGCATTCCAATCCTCGAACCCTAAATTAGTATATACATTTAAAGACAATGAATCTGTGATCAGAAAAGCAGAAAGCCAGAGCTGAAGCAGAAGTTTTCTAGTTGAAAGAAAGGAAGTTGCATAAAGCAAATTAGAGGAATGGACAATTAAAAATGTCCCATAATCCCCATCTCCCTCAGGATCTTATGTTCTCATTCTCCATAGTTGCAGATGAACACATGCATACATACCTGTATTTATCACAGACACCTCTGGGGTAGTGAATGTTAACCAGGCTGTGTATACAGGTGTTTCATCTCCACAAATCAGGGTATCTTCTCTTCTTTTGAGGCAAGATGCCACTCTGTCACCCAAGATCTCACTCCGCTCACTGGAGTGCAGTGGCATAGATCATGGCTCACTGCAGCCTCAGCCTCCTGGACTCAAGAAAACCTCTTGCCTGAGCCTCCCAAGTAGCTGGGACCACAGGCATGTGCCACCATGCTTGGCTAATTTTTATTTTATTCTTTGTAGAGACGGCATCTTCCTGTGTTTTCTAGGCTGGCCTCTGACTCCCAAGCTCAAGCGATCCTCCCATCTTGGCCTCTTAGAGTGCTGGGATTACAGGCATGAGCCATTGCACCCAGCTGGTGCATTTTTAGTGGTCATTTTTAGTAGCTGTCAGGTCACCAAGCAGTGTCTGAGCCTGCACCAGTTGCCTTACTTTATAAATGGAGTTCATGTCAAACACAAAATGCTTATTTTTCCTCCAAAGAGCAATGGTTCTTGGCCAGCTGCAGTTTTGCAATGTGGGACATTTGGCAACGTGTGTAGGCATTTTTGGTTGTCACCACTGCAAGGGGGTGGGGGGAGTCCAGGGATGCTGCAGAACATCCTGCTGCGCCTGGGACAGGCTTTTTATTTTTTTCTTTTCCAGAGTAAAAGAGGGAAGGAGCTAGGCGTGGCAAGCAAAAAGGGCAGCTGGGAAGCTGGGGTGTTTGCCAGGTCCTGCCAGACAGCTTCCCCTCTGTGCCTCAGTTTCCTCATCTGTAACATGCAGCGATGAGATGAGGCACTCTCCAAGATCGGTCCTTTCCAACTGTCCTCCCTGGGGAGCTGGCACAGTGCCCTGCCTCCCAGGCTGACTCGTCCTTTGTGATTCTCTTCCTTTCCACGGGACTCCAGATTCATGCCAGTCCCACTAGCCCTGCTGCCCTGTTCCTAAGCCTGTCTAGAAATGCTCGGGGCTAAATGAGGCTGAAACTATAGTGATCTCCTCTTCCTACCTTTTTAAGAGGCCTTACATTTTAAAACTTCCATTTTTCAAACACTCACTGGCTCACAGAAAAAAATAAAAAGCTGCAATTGTGAAAATGTAATTGCTCAACTTCAGATCATGCTCCATATCAGTGATTTCTTTCTTAGCCAAAGCTCGTTAGAATTATTTCCTGTATTTTTATAATACATTCTTCAAAATTAATTTCAAAATTCCTTATCTACCATCTTTCACAAATGTACGTATAGCCTAGAGAATTTTGGTGATAAATGTTGTAATACATTTATATTGGGATTCGTAGTTGCAAGCCTATTTTTTGTTTTGTTTTGTTTTTTGGAGACAGGGTCTCACTTCTGTTGCCCAGGCTGGAGTGCAGTGGCGTGATAATCGGCTCACTGCAGCCTCAACTTCCCAGGATCAGGTGATTCTCCCACCTCAGTCTCCTGAGTAGCTAGGACTGCACGTGCACCACCACACTCTGCTAGTTTTTTCGTTTTTTTTGTTTTTGTTTTTGTAGAGACAAGAGTTTTGCCGTGGTACCCAAGTAGGTCTCAAAACTCCTGGGTTCAAGTGATTTGCTTGCCTCGGCCTCCCAAAGTGCTGGGATGATAGGTGTGCACCACTGTGCCCCGGCCCAACCATTTTTTCAGTCCATTCTTTTTGCTCCTCCTAGTAAGCCTTCATAGCAACCAGCTTTCATTGTTCAGTCACCAGAAGTTAATGATATAAAACCAGAGATTTCCAGCTGTGCAGGATGTGGAGAGAAACCGTAACACTATACATTTGCTATGGGCGCGATGACGTCACAGTCACTGCAGCACTCAGCATCACCAAAAGCCTGCCCAGAGCTGCGGTATTCTTTAGATAGAGTTTTGTTGTTGTTTTCTTCTTCTCCTTGAATAATACTTAATTTGTCATTAGGTCACGCTGTGATTTCATAGCTTATTTCATCTCCGATATTTTCTTCTGTATGTTACCTTTTGAGAGAACTCTCCAGAGTTCAAGCACAAATCCTAAGACAGACTTGTATTTTGACTGTCACATTTTCATTGCAGTATGTGCAAAAGTACAGAAATGCCATCAAATTAAGCAAAGAAGGTAAGAATTTTTGAATGAAAAAGTTCTGGCAATTATAAACAAAGTCTATTAAGAGTGCAAAGTGAGAGGTGGAATGATGCGAGGGCAGCTGCCTTAATTATCTCTTGCTGTGTTAGACACGACCACATGTTTACCAGCTTGAAACGACACACATTCTCTCACCGTTGCTGCGGGTCAGGGGTCCAGGCACAGCACAGCTGGGGCCAGTGCCAGCGTCCCACAAGGCTTGGTCCAGGTGTCGGCCAGGCTGCACTCCGCTTTAAACTCAGGGATTTTCTTCCAAGCACAGGTTGTTGGTAGAATTCAGTTCCTGGGGCTGGAGGACTGAGACCCTCAGCTCCCTACAAGGCTTCCTGCCATTGCCTGGACAGATCACGCAATGCGTGCGGTGTTAATAATCATGGGAGAGAAATGTGGTCAACCTTGCCATATGATGTAGCCTAACCTAGGGAGTGGCGCCCCATCTCCTTGACATATTCTGGAAGCAGGTGACAGATCTTGCCCATACTCAAGTGTCGGGAGTATACCAGGGCAGGACTTTGTGGGGTGAGGTATGTTCCTGGCAAAAACCATTACTTTTAATCCTCCCATTAAATGTAAAATATCATCCAACTTGAAGATATACTTTGCACTTTTTTCCCCTAAACAAACAAAAACTAATCCTCATTCAACAATAAAAGTTTTGCTGCCCATAAAGATACTTGAAAATGTATGATATAGACACGGAATACAGTTCCCATGCAGCCTAAAGATGTTTAGTGCTGGCCAGGCGTGGTGGCTCACACCTGTAATCCCAGCACTTTGGAAGTCTGAGGCAGGTGGATTGCTTGAGCTCAAAAGCTCGACACCAGCCTGGGGTAAGAGCAAAACCTTGTCTCTACAAAAAGTACCAAAAAATTAGCTGGGTGTGGTGGTGCCTGCCTTGGTCACAGCTACTTGGGAGGCTGAGGTGAGAGGACTGCTTGAGCCTGGGAGGTGGAGGCTGCAGTGATCCCAGGTTGTGCCACTGCTCTCCAGCCTGGGCAACACAGCAAGACCCTGTCTCCAAAAAAAAAAAGATGTTTAAAGATGTGTAGTGTTGGTGACATCATTGACATTAGTTGCAGCCTTTCTGGGGGTACCCAGCTCTTTGGAGTGAGCAGCTTACTGGTTTATGAATTCCGGTTTGTTAATGGACAACAGAGGTTCTTTCCTTGCTTGTTTTTTTGAGCTAGTTTGCTCTTGTGTCTAACCGGGGTGGTTTCTAAGAAAACCGGACTCTGTCTGGCTGTCTCACACAGAAGCCCCTGCACGTTTTACTGCCCATCCTCCCTCCCCAGATTTCTGCCTGCCTTCTGGGCACCACAAGTCTTAGACGGTGCAGCGGGTTCTGTGGTGAAACACAAATGACAGAAGTGCTCCCTGCCTTCCATGTTCTGGCTTTCCACCAGGAGCCCCAGCCGCCTTGCAGAAACATCGAGGTGACTTGTAGCATGACCGAGCTCACTGGCGCGTCTTCGCGGTGCTGCCCCCGCCCTGCAAGAAGAGGGGCCATGCAGTCACCCGTGGACCACGTTCAACGTTTGCGAGGGAGAGGTACCACCTTTCCTCATGTGGCCAGGACCGTGTGGTCACTCTTCGGGGCTGTTGACATGGCCGCAGGTGTACTCAGTCACCTCTCCATGTATACGGAAAAGTGCTCAGTGTTGTATCCAGCCGCATCTGCCTGAGTGCGCTTTGGGATTCCATTTCTGCCAGCTATGGGCGCGCTGCCGATCTGCATGCACACAGCTTTCCTAACGCGAAGTCAGTTGTTGGTTGTTGTTGGTTGTTGTGCTCTGCTGCCTCCTGCTTCTGGCTCCAGTCATGTGGTTTCTGCTTATCTCTTCCCTGGCCTTAGGAAATAGAGCAGCTCTTCTTTTTTTCAAAAACATTTCACCTGGGCATATTTTTTGTATCTATAATTATGGAACTTTTATGTAATCACATAATTACAAAATATAACGCAAATCAGATGTTAATTACCTTCACGTGTATAATTAATATAGCTATTATTTTCTTTATTCATCTCAAAAAAGAAAAATAGAAGCGGTGTTTCAAAACTCTCTTCTCTTTGAACAGAGGGTGGCTCCCACTCCGCCAGCACCTCATCGCAGCGAGGTGAGGCTAAGATGAGCATAACCAGTGACGAGGTGAACTTCCTGGTGTATCGGTATCTCCAGGAGTCAGGTAAGAGGCTTGGCTTTCTGTTGGTAGGAAATTCACCTTCAGCATCTTATGAGCAGAATGATCAATGCTTGATTCAAAAGCAGGCTACAGAAGAAAAAGAAGTAGAGCTAAGAAGGTTCTTAGTGCTGATGGGGAAAGAGAAGGTTCTGAAGCCCTGCCATCCCTGGGTGGAAAGAGGGAATGTGTCTTCTTTCCCGTGACACTTCTGTGCAGATGAATCAGGCGGGAATCAAGAGCAGTTGTGGTGAACGTGGAAAGAACGGAAGCAGTGCGGGGCTCCTGGCCTCCGCCTTGGCGAGGGCATGCATGAGCTGGGGTGTGTGTTTGAACCTCTCTGATTTTGCTCCAGAGATTTAGTCAGCTCCCTTAGCCTCTCCTGCTCCACGCCTCCCAAATGGGCCGCTAGGCAATTTTCGACAACTTAGGAATCATCCTAGCATCTTCCAGCATTATTAATTACCACTAAGACGATACTTTCTGGTTAGTAAGTAAACAGCCAATCACATGTGTTCCTTGTTGACAAAACAGACCTTGAGCTGAGCAGCTGCCCTCCTCCGCTGGCAGGGAAGTGGCAGGAGGAAGCCATGGAGCCCAGGGCCTGGGTTCTGGCCTGACTTTGGTCTGGGCTTGCGGGATCCCTCTAGCAAGTAATTTGGTTCTAGAGTGAAAACTTTTTTTTTAATTTTAAAACTTAGAAGATACGTAATTTAAGACCTACAAAATGACATTGGTGAAAAAACGTTCTGATAGCCACCTACCCATTTAACTTAAGAAATAAACCTCTCTGATGCAATGGAAACCCCACCCAGGTTTGCCTCCTCGCCTTCCTTGATAATAATGACCCTGGTGGACTTGCTGTGTGTTATCTGCACGTGGTCATTTTCCTAAGCAATATACAGTGTGGGTGGATTCGTTTTCTAGGGCTGCTATAATGATGTACCGCAAACTGGGGTGGCTTAAAAGGAAATATGTTGTCTCCTAGTTCCTGGGGACAGAAGTCCAAGGTGAAGGTGTGGGCAGGTTGGTTCCTTCTGAGGGGAGACTCTCCCGGGCCCCTGCCTTGGCTCCTGGGGCTCTGCTGGCAATCTTTGGATTCCTTGGCTTGTAGGTGCGTCACCCTCATCTCTGGGTTCACATTTCTTCATACTCTCCCCGGGTAAAGACAGATAGGATTCGGAATTTACCCTCCTTCAGGACAACCTGATTTTAGCTATTGTTTTTGAATGCAGCGATAATCACATCTGGAGTGACCCTGTTTCGAAATAGCGGCATATAAGGTACACTGTTGCACCTCAGGATGGTGCAATGGAGGGGGCACACTTCAACCCATAACAGCTGGTTTTGGGGTCTTTATAAGCTTCATGCCCTTGATATCAGATTGTATATATTCTGGAACTTGATTATTTGAAAAGGAAACCCCAGTTCCTAGGCCCCCTCCTCCCAGAGATGCGTGTATTCGATTTGAGGGAAAACCAGTCTATGATCCTCTGGGCGTGGGTTCTCTCACAGCTGGCCTGGGTAGGGTAGGATGTAGGCATTGGAGCCACACAGAATGGCTCTAGCTCTGATCCTTGAATGAGTCTGAGTGAGGCCTGTTCATTTGAGCCTCGGTTTCCTTGCCTAGGCAAATGTGATCAAGTACGTCGGGCACGTAGCACATTGTAAATAAGTGCCTTCTCTGTCCAAGCCTGAGCTCTGTCCCTTGCACTCCCAGCTAGTGTTATTCATGGGGAGTACACATTCTTTCTGCATGTTAATCAGATGCCTTCGATTGGCTGTTGCCAGAACATAGTATAAGATAATTGGTATACAAAACAAAATATGTACTGCCTCGCCCCTGTGCTAATACCTCAGCCTTGGCTCTTTGAGGAGCCCAGGTGGCCTCCTGTCTCAGAGCTCAGAGCTTCCCAGAGGTGCCTGCAAATGGAAATCACATGTACCAAACTCCTGCTTCCCCTGTCGACTTGTGGCATGCCATTTGAGATTCTTCCATTTAGCAACACCTCTGCACAAGGACATGATGAAGTCCAAAGACACTAACAGCTCTTGTGTAAACAAGTCCCAAACTGGAGCTGTCGGGTGTGAAGGACCACGTGCTCCGTAACCTGGAGACAGAGCCGTGCTGCCTGGCTGGTCCCCAGGGCCACGGAGCATGAGCTTTGCTGGCTTCTTGAAATAAACACAGAAACCCCCATCCCTCCCCAGAAAGGTCGGCTTCCTTATTCAGTGTTTGTTTATGAAGCTTCTGTAACCAGGCAGCTGAGAGGGAGAGTCGGAGCGCAACAATGCATAGACCTCGGCAAATGTCAACTTTGTGTAACATCTGTGAGCTCCCATTCCGGATTCATCAGTGTCACTGAAGTATAATAACACTCTTAGGCAGAGTTGGTGTTGAAGACAGAGACTATTACACTTTCTTCAAATCGCTGTGTGCATTGTGGAACTTTTTGGAGCACCCTGCCATACTACAAGGTTGTATTCAAAGGAGGAAGGGAGCAAAGAAATGCTTAATGTGAAATGTTCATTCTGGGGTATTTTCTATGTTCATCTCAAGTCCTAAAGTTTTGGTTAGGTCAGTATTCATTGATCCCCCATCAAGAAACAGCACCTTCTCAGCCTATGGCTGTCTCCCTTCTACCTTAAATAAAAAGGAAAACATTTCCGTTATCATGCTCCTCCTCAAGCACCTGTACTCTCATTCCTGCACCCCACCAAACTTATTAAAAACAGGTTCTGCATCTCGGAAGATGATTCATTCCTTAACTCCCTCCAGTCTGGCTTTCTCCACTAGAAGTTGTCAGTAAATTCTGGGTTCCCAGATCCAGTGATCTTACTGCAACTGGCATTCCCTCCTTACCTGTGTGTGGCAAGAAGCAGGTGTTGGGGGAGGTGAGGAAAGGAGTAGGTGTTTCCCTGCAGTGCAGCTGGTCCCCTGGAAGGTGTACTTAGAATGCTAAACCCCACCTTCCTGGTGCAGTGATGGACAAGTTTTCCAGAGTCACCAAGCTTGTGGCCTGAGCCCTGCTTCTCTGCTCTGGACCCAGCAGACCAGATGCCGTTCCTGTCCATCTGTTCATCTCCTTCACCAGTGTCTCTCTTCCTCCCCCTCTGCCAGTATCCACGGTGTCAGTTAGGATTCATTGGGCTGCAAGAAAGGGAATCCTCAGTGGAGCACTGATGGCCTCAGATAGCAGGGAAGCAGGGTGTTGAAGAAGGATCCAATACACACGTCTTCAAACTAGGGAAAGAACCTCAAAAACAGACGTGTTTTGTTCCTCTGCCCACAACAGGCAGAAGTCAGGTCATCTGGCTTTTAGCAATCCACATATATCTTCTGTACCTGTATGGATTAGTGGATTTCCATTGTTGCCCTTGTTAGTTGTCCAAAGTAAGGGCTTTGGCCATCAGAAACACTCAGTAGATGTTACCCACAGGTGACATCTCACAACAGCAGACTCATGGCAGTCTGAAAGAGGAAACTGATTAGAAGCAAGAATGTTAAGTAGTAGGGAACTTTGGCATTACCAAGCTCTAGTGCCAAAATGGATTTGCTGGTTTTTGCATGAGTTTGGCAGTCTGGCTTTGACAGGGTGATATGGTTTGGCTATGTCCCCACCCAAAGTTTATCTTGAATTGTAGTTCCCATAATTCTCACATATCATGGGAGGGACCCAGTGGGAAGTACATGACTCATGGGAGCAGGTTTTCCCATGCTGTTCTTGTGATAATGAATAAGTCTCACAAGATCTGATGGTTTTATAAAGGGGAGTTCCCCTACACCCTTTCTTGCCTGCCACCATGTAAGACGTGACTTTGCTCCTCATTCACCTTCTGCCGTGATTGTGAGGCCTCCCCAGCCATGTGGAACTGTGAGTCCATTAAGCCTCTTTTTTTTCTTTATAAATTACCCAGTCTCAGGTATGTCTGTATTAGCAGCATGAGAATGGACTAATACAACACTTGAGTCCACTGGCCTCTGTCTTACAAGATCCATTGCCCAGTCACTTGTGCTATCTGGGCAATTTTTAAGAAGCACATGATGGCCGTGTGCCTTTCCCATGAGCTCATGTTACCATTCCAGGAGGACAGAAGGAAGGGAGTGAGCCCCTATAAATGTGCACAGCCAGCACCTGCCTTGGTGAGCAACTCCCCCAAATGCTGGGGAATCGTGAGTTGTTTGCCCCCCACATATTTCTGAATACAGCAAGGGAAGTGGAAATCTATTTTCCACTTAGTGTGGAAAAGAGAAAATTTGGCAAATGAGTCCCTGTAAACATATTATTTCCTCTGGGACTTCATCCCAAAATTCAAACTATAAAGAAAACATGTTCTCCTAGACCCACATTTTTAGCATAAATTAAATAATTCACAGAAACTTGCAAAATGGTATGAGGAATACAGGGCAACAGAATCACAAATTCAAACTGAATTTAACTGAGAACGAGCCGTGCCTGCAATATAATCGGGTGATAGATGTGGGGGAGGGAGGTACTAGGAAAACTTTTTTTTTATTATTTTTTGAGACTCACTTATGCTGAGGGTCTCACTCTGTTGCCCAAGCTGGAGTGCAGTGGTACAATCACTGTACTCACTGCAGCCTCTACCTCCCAGGCTCAAGTGATCCTCCCACCTCAGCCACCCAAGCAACTGGGACTACAGGTTTATGCCACTAGAAATTGTGCCCAGGTAATTTCTTATTTTCTGTTTTATTTTATTTGTAGAAACAGGGTCTCATTATGTTGCCCAATTTGGTCTCAAACTCCTGGGTCCAAGAGATCCTCCCACCTTGGCCTCGTAAAGTGCTAGGATTATAGGCATGAGTCGCCGCACCACCCAGCCAAAAATATTTTTTAAAGGAGAAGATACTGGCTGAAGAGGAAAGAAGGAAGGAATGTGAGGAGCCATCTTGAGCATAATCAACACACAGAACGGTTTTGTCACCCTCAAAATTGCCTTGCGTCCCTTTGTACTCAGCTCCTCTTCACCCCCACCCTGCCCCTGGCAACCACCACTGTGTCTGTCCCTAGAATTTTGCCCTTGCAAGAATGGCATAGAGATGGCGTCATACGTTGTGTAGCCCTGAGAGTGTGACATCTTTCACTCAGCCTCATGCACTTGAGATTCATGCATGCTGTTGTGTGCACCAGCCATTTGTCCTTTAATAGCTAAGTGGCATTCCATTTTGAATGCTGTTTCAGCGATTTGTTTATGTATCCTCCTGTGGAGGGACATTTGGGTTCTTTCCAGGTTTTGGTGATTCTAACATAAAGCTACAAAAAACCATTTTCATACAGATCTTTTGTGTGAACGTAGGTTTTCATTTTTCTTGGGTAAATATCTAGGAGTGGGGTTGCTGGGTTGTGTAATAAGTGTAGATTTCACTTTATCAGAAACCACTGCATTCTTTTCCATCTAAGGCAGAGGCAGGACACATCATAAACATGAGTGGCTTTATAGAAATGAGTTGGGTCACAGAGCTCCTCTACCTGTCACACAAGGCATATTGGAAAGTATGTAAAAAGATACTAGCCCTGGCGCATGTATCTGCAGGACACTCATGAAGTCTGATTCTTCCTTTGAGGATTTGCAGCTAGCCTTCTGGACTAATTTGATGAACCTGTCAGGTCACAGTTTCCATGGGCAGACATGAATGTAGCCCAGGCCTGCTGAGTGACAGAGCATCCTTCTTTGCACACCTTCCTGTCCTTCAGCAGTGCTGTCTAACCTGCTTAAAAATAGAAAACTCTACAGCTTGGTCAGCCCTCTGGTAGATAAGCCCAGGCATCTGGGCATGGCAAAGGCCAGGCTTCCAGATGCAGGATTCCACAGGCTGGGCCCTATGGTGGCCACGAAGCTCTCTGTGCATTTACCCACATAACCACAGTATCAAGTCATCAAAAATCCAGCGAAGTATTTCCCTACCTGGAGCACCATGACTGATGTCCGCACACCACCAGGAACAGGCAGACGAGTAACAAAAACCATGTGATGATGGTGGTGGCGACAGTACCAAGAAAAAGAAACACAAGTGAGAAATGGAATTTCACTGATGTTGTGTTTGGCACAGGGATGTTACCAAGTTCTGTGTCCATGACGGCTGTAAATTTTAAACACTAGCTACTAAAAGGAGCTTGAAATCATAATAGATGGTAAAAATTCACTTCTCTCTACACCCCTGAATTCCCAGAATGAGGAACTTCTTGCTTAGTTGTGAAGATTTAAAGACCCTGGAGGATGATTGAAAACTCCCTATTCACTGGAACTTATGTTCTGATTTGTCCTGATTTGTACCTGAGAGGCCAATTTATTGTACATATTTCTTGCCTTCATTAACGTCACCAAACATGGGTTTTCAGAGTGAGTGTCGCTAGTTATCAAAGTGAGCGTCTCCACTCTGGGCACTCCATTTTCCTAAAGAGCCCGTTTCTGCGCACACAACTAGCTGGGTAGGATTAGGCATGCTTCTTCTGTTTACATAATGTATATATGGCTGTGTGTATTATGGCATCATAAGGAGGACAGTTACTGTGCTTCCAGTGTTTCTGTCCCCCCCAAATTCCTATATTGAAATCCTAATCCCCAAGGGGATGGTATTAGGGGCTGGGGACTTTAGGAGGTGATGAAGTCATGATGAGTGCCCTTACAAAAGGAACCCAGAGAGCTCCTTTTGCCCTTTTCACTGTGAGAACACAGCGAGAAGGCGCCGTCTGTGAACCTGGAAGCAGGTCCTCACCAGACACCCAATCTGCCACGTGTTAATCGTGGACTCCCAGCCTCCAGAACTGTGAGAGACACATGTTGTTTATAAGCCACCTACTCCAGGTACGTTGGTAGAGCAGCCCGAATAGAGTAACATCATAGTGAAATATTACACCCACGTGCCCGACTTTCAGGGTTGTGAATATAACTTAGTGACATTTGTCATTCATTTTGTGAAGCCTCCATGCCAAGAAAGTCATTAATAAGAAAGATTTCTACACAGTGTGGTGGTCCACGCCTGTAATCCCAGCACTTTGGGAGGCCGAGGTGGGTGGATTGCTTTGAGCCCAGGAGCTCAAGGCCAGCCTGTGCAATAAATACAAAAATTAGCCAAGTGTGGTGGTGCAGGCCTGTAATCCCAATTACTCAGGAGACTGAGGCAGGAGGATTGCCTGAGCCTGGGGGGTCAAGGCTGTGGGGAACCATGATTGTGCTACTGCACTCCAGACTAGGTGACAGAGTAAGACCCTGTCTAAAGAAAAAAGAGTCTTGCTGGGTGACACACTTCACCTGCAGTGCTCTCTGGTGGTGATGCCATTCAGGTGAGTTCGCGTAAGAGGAGTGGATGTAAAGAGTGAGTGAGACCTCAGCGGCCTTCCCCTATGCACAACAAGCCCAAGCTCAGAGATAAAAGGCTGTGCTGAGCGCTCAACACACATCGAGGTTATACTGTCCAAAAAGAGTACCCTGTAGATGACCCAGCGAGTTCACAGTGGGTGAGCTGGTGTGGGTCTTGGTTAGAGTGAGGTGGGGAGGAGGGGGAAGGTTCCCTGTTCTCCAACACTTTCTACAGAAGCACGAGACTGAGGGTGAAGTGGTCCCCTTTGGAAAAGCACCAGGTGACCTGGTGGGGGTGGCGGGGCCTGATGCTGAGGGATGAGTTGTAGCTCATGCCCTGTAAAGAGAATGCTGTTCAAAGCCAGCCAGTCTGGATTCAAGAGGGCTCCTGGGAGCTTCAGTCCATCTGTAAAAGAAGCACTTCCCTGAGTCTTCCCTGTGTTCCAGTGTCCTTCATAGCCTACACCTCTGAGCAGGGTGCTGTCAGTCGAGTGGGCGGTTCCCCTCACCTCCTGCTGGCCTGGCATTTCATCATTGTGGAGTTTCTGCTGGAGTAGAGACCAAGCTGTGTGCTGGGCTGACCTCCTGTCACCTCTGTGAGCTGCTATGGTGAGGACTGTGGCATGAGAGAGCCGAACAGAAAGACATGCCCCCTCCTTCCAAGACCTCGCACTTTAGGGGAGCAGTACAGTGTCCTTTAGGAAACTTCAGTGGAAGCAACCCAGATGTCCACTGACAGAGGAAATTCCATCAACAGAATGTGTCCATCCGTACAGTGGAATATCATGACTCAGCTTTGAAAAGGAAGGAAATTCTGACACAGGCTCCCAACACGGGTGACACTCAAAGACATTATGCCAAGTGAAATTAACCAGTCACAAAAGGCAAATACTGTAGGATTCCACTTAGAAGGGACACCTCGAGGAGTCTAATCCAAAAAGGATAGGCAGTGGAAGAGTGGTTGCTGGGGGATGGGGAGAAGCGGGGGTGTGGAGTTGCTGTTTAGTGGGTACAGTTTCCATTTTGCAAAATGAATGAAGTTCTGGGGATGGTTGATGGTGATGGTTGCACAACAGTGTATTGCACCTAATGCCACCGAACTATGCATTTAAAAATGGTTACGATGGAGGCCGAGGTGGGAGGATCTTTAAGAGGCCAGGAGTTCAAGACAAGCTTGGGCACCATAGCAAGACCCTGTCTCCACACACACACAAACACACAAAATTCAAAATTAGCCAAGCATGGCTTACACCTGCAGTCCCAGCTACTCAGAAGGCTGAGGCACGGGAGTCACTTGAGCCTGGGAAGTGAAAACTGGAGTGAGTTATGATTGTGCCATCGCATTTCAGCCTGGACAACAGAGTGAGACCCTGTCTCTTAAAAAAGTAAAAAAAAAAATGGTTAGCATGATAAATTTTATGTTATATTTATTTTTCCACGATTTAGGGGGAGGATCATGGTATTGTAGGTGAGAAGTTCCATGCATAGATTGTTTTCAGAGTTTGGAAAATTAGTCTCAAAGGGAAGAGAGAACCAACTGTATTCACAGTAATATTAATATTATCAGTATTACATAAGAACTTTTTCATAGTCCCATATCAGTGCTTGGGGCAAGACCCTGGCACAGCCACCGTTATTTGTAAGCTAGATTGGTGTCTGACAAAATCTGGTTATTCAAAAAATTAAACAGAAAATAGTGGCTTATTTATAATGGCAATATCTTGGACATATGGCCAGTGTCCGTCGGTGGGTGTAGAGATGAAGCAAGCTGTGGCATGTCTGTGCCATGGAGCACCGCTTAGCTATGAAAAGGAAGGAGTGGTGGGAAGGCGCAGCAAGCTGGAGGCACCGCCAGAGAAATGCACTGGGTAGAACAAGCCGCGTCAGAAGGCTGCAGACTGGACCAGGTGCAGTGGCTCATGCCTGTAACCCCAGCACTTTAGGAGGCATAGGTGGGCAGATCACTTGAGGTCAGGCGTTTGAGACCAGCCTGGCCAGCATGGTGAAACCCCATCTCTACTGAAAATACAAAAAATTAGCCAGGCGTGGTGGCACATGCCAGTAGTCCTAGCTACTTGGGAAGCTGAGGCTGGAGAATCACTGGAACAGAGAAGGTGCAGGTTGCTGTGAGGCAGGATTGTGCCACTGTACACCAGCCTGGGCGACAGAGCAAGACTCCGTCTCAAAAAAAATAAGAAGAAGAAAATTGCAGACTGTATGATTCCATTTATAGGACATGATTAAAGTGCTGAAAATACACAGGTGGACACCAGATCAGTGGCTGCCACAGATCTGGAGTAGGGATGGAAGCATGTGCATACAAAAGGTGGTTATGGGAGAGTTCTTTTGTGCTGATAGAAGAGTTTGGTACCTTGACCAGGGATGAGGTTCCACACATCCACACGTAGGATCAAACTGCATAGATTACACATATACAACCAGTGAATGCAGTGCAGAAAGGGTGATGATAGTTTGTGTTCCAGTGAGCACTTCCCATCCTGGCACCTACTTAGTGGTGTTGATCCTCTTCGACAGTAGTGTAAGATGCCAAACTGGGAGAAGACAAATGAAAAAGGTGCACAGCACTTTACTAGTTTTGCAGTTTCCCCTGAGTCCCATAGTAATTGCAGAATTATTTAATTGTAAAAAAGACTATACCAAAAAACGTAATTCTACCTTTCTGTTGTCTGCGAAGCGCGGTGTGTGTGATAGACGGTGGTCCATAATACAAAGGCAGCCAGGACGTTTTCATTACATTTCACAGGTCATTAGCCATATTGCAGGCCTAGGGGCTGGGTGGGGTGCTCTCTTGTGTCATGGATTTGAATGGCAGCCCTATTAACTCAGAAATGGATGGCCACACAGACACTCTGGGGCCTTTGGAAACAGAAGAATCAGCTAGAAGCAAACAGCAGTTGCCATATGGACATTGCTCGAATTTTTGTGGATTGGGGACTGTGTCTCTGGATGGGCTGCATTTTTACTGGGGGAAAAAGTCTGTGCATGGCTTCTCCCCTGCCCCCTTACCAGTGAGTCTTAGAATGCTTTCATAATATCTACTTACAGCCTTCAGTGTGGAGGATTCTGTTAGATTTACGTGTTCAGCCTGAGAGAAGTGGGCAGATTTGAGGATCTTAACTCCTGAAGATGTTGTGAATGGCCCCAACATATCATGTATTAACTCAAGGTCTTCAGCCCATTCATTGAGATCAGGGTTTCCTGGCCTTGGCACTATTGACAGTGAGGGCTGGATCGTTCTTCCTCTTGGAACTGTCCAGAACACTACAGGATGTTCAGCAGCATCCCTAGCGTCTGCCCACTCTGTGTTACAATGGAGGGGAGAGAGTGGGCAGACATTTGTCCAATGTCCCTGGTGGGTAAAATCAGCGCCAGTTAAGAACCACTGATTTATATCCTTTAGTTGTAGGATTTTTTTTTCCTTCCAACTAGTTTTTCTTGGGAAATGGAGTTTTGATGGGATTCTGATTTCTTCGCCCTTCGTCCTGTGTTCTCCTTGGGCTGCATTTTTGATTCCTTCACCTGCAGCACTCGAATAGACTTTGATGGCGAGGAAAATGCAGTCCTTGTTATTATTAAAATTTTGCAGGTATTTTTTCCCTTGAGGAAGGGGAAAGTCTGCCAAAAGCATTCTCTGGCAGATGATAAAATAATTGAGAGTAGCAAACTTCAATTTGATTTTTCTTTTTTGGCTTGGCTCCTGGTGAGTAGGTTAGTTAACCAGGAAAAGGGTGTTAACTGAAACTGCCTTTGCAAATATTGTAACGGAAGAAATTATGACAGTGAGAGAAATCTGACGTGGCTGACTCCATCTCGTCTCTAGCCTTACAGGCTGGCTGTCTTTGCTCATTCCTGGTTTAAAATCAGCTTAATTAAAAACTTATATCCAAGCTATACATATATGTAAAAGGCCTTGGTGCTTCTTCGCTTCTTAGATCTTGTTTAAGAAAAAGTTTTTCTTTGTTTTTCCTCTCAGTCCACTGAATTATTTCCTCAGTCTGTTTCTTGCCACTCTTGATGCCCACATGAGAGGACCTAAAGTAATTCCTGACAGCCTGGGACTCCTTGGGAAAGACACAGGAGGTACCACATACCCCGTTTTGAGAAAAACCTACGTTTTCCTTATGGAACCCCAGGAATTGAAGGAGGCTAGATCCCTCTCAAAATCTAAGGCTCTGCTCCATGTTACCTGGTGTATTTTGACTTTGGGAGGTATCAGAAATTACTTTGCAGGAAGAAGAGCTTTTAGCCTTGGTGTGTAATAACTAGGTAGGAAAAACACTTTAAGGGATGGCTAATGGCAGTTATGGAAGGATACTCAGCTCTTTGCACATTTGAGTCAGAGAAGCATGCTCTCGGCCACCTAGAAGGTATGGAAACATTTCTACCCTACACTGAGAAATGAGACTCCCTTGAGGGATGGGCTGATTGGCTTTGGATTGCCTTGCAGTGGAATGCAGGGTAAAGGCATTGCACTGTCTTCTCCCATTGCATTCCCCTCTTTGGGGGGATCCAAGATGTGGTATGAAAATGGAACCCATAATTTGGAGGATCTGTTTTTGCCATCCAGCTATAGCTGCTTATTAGGCCCTAGAAACTACATTCTGTCCTGGCCCTGTTCCTGTAAGGGCTCCACCCTGAAGCCAGTAATCCAATTAAGAAACTTAAAAACTGGCAAATAAAAAATCTTACAACTACTGGATCCTCTTCTGTCTGTGTATTTATATGTGTTGTGTGTGTGATGTTTATAGGAAAGGCTTCCTATTAATTGGCTTTTAAAGAAAAATGTGCTAAAAATCATTGTCAAAAAAATAGAAACCTTAATGCGTTTAGGTCGAGCGACTCTAATCTTTGAACAATAAAGACAATTTATAATATTATTGGTAAAGTAAAATAAAAATGTCTTCAAGGCTTATACATTTGGTCTAAATTGGGCAGGTTAGACACTGTTTGCTAGATGCTTTAAGCTCATAAATTGCTTCTGTGATTTTTAATAATTGTTTGACTTCTCTGTTTTACAGCCATTAGATTCTGGATAAGGCCTGGGGACACGTGGAGTTAGCCGGGGTGCCCTAGCCAGGCAGGGAAGAGTCAGACATTGTCTGCAGCTCTGTCTTTGTCCTGGGCTCTATAATCTGATACATGGTTAAAATTGCTTACCTGTCAGAAATGACATTGTAAATTAAAGCTACTGAGAATTAACGTTGTAATATGTACTTTAGACTACTGGAGAAACAGTTCTACCTATAAGGTGTACAAGGAAAATAGAATAATTGTTATGTTAAATTGTTATGGGTCACAGAGATGACCAGATTTTCTTGTTGATTGCATCTTTAACTATGGCTGTCTTGAGACTTTTGTCATCCATAGACAATTAGTATCTGGTGTTTCTCCTTTTCAGAAGGCAGTTTTTGCAATCAGCTATAGGACTCTGGCGGCTACTCTTGAATGCAGGTCTCTGATAACTTTAGAAATTGTGCCATCGGAATAGGGAGCTGATATGTTAAACATTGCTAATCCCTTTGTTATTCAGAATCAAGGAAGTGTTTTCTTTTCAGCTATTTACCACTTTTAGCCATTGAGTAAGGTAAACTTGTGCAGAATTTACTGGGAGCAAAATGTGGAGCATGTTGCTTTTTCTCTACCTGATTTCTGCAGAATTTACAGAAACTATTTGAGTATTCTCAACTTACGGCAGTCTAGTTATTTGCATAAGTGCAGTAAGAATCTGTTCTCTTTGTAACAGAACAGAATTAGAAACACTAGTTATTTTACCAAGGCTTTAACTGGAATGGCATGCTTTCAAATATAAACAGACTGCTTTAAAAAATCAAAGTTGACTTATAGAGCCAATAAAAAGCCCCTCAGGAAACACCTCATACCTTGTCTGTGCGGTTTCTGTACAGGGTTCCTGACCTGTGGTAAGTAAAAAATGTCATTTTCTGGCAGGCCTAGGAAGCTCCAAGTTATCTTGAGACCTTGGGTGGAGGAAAGAGCCTATTATGGCAAATCATTATTCTTGCTGCACTTTATACAAATAATCAGTCCAAGCATAATAAGACTAAGACTTATTTTGCAAGTAAATTTGTCCTACTATGATTTGTCTTTAATAAAAATGGGGACTGGAGAGAGAAAAATTATGTTTCAAAAAACTATAAACTTCTTGAGTTTTTATTATTTTCTGTTAACCCTGAATTCTTTGTGGGGTACAAGTCCCCAAACTAATGCTTTCAAATTTTTCTTCCCCTTTTCTAACTTGGACTCAATAAGATGCTACTACCTTGTTCCTGAGGCCCTGCAAGCCGAAGCTTATTCCTTATAATACAGGCGACAAAAACGTGTCAGATTTTCACTACCGTCCTCATCTATAACTAGAAAGGCCTAACCCATCTGCAATGCCACTGCCTGATATGGGAAACAGCTGTTTAATTAACTGATCTAGTCTAGGACTAGGAAACTGACCTAAAAGATATGGGACAGTATATTTAAATATGCTCTTCCTGTCCATCCCAATCTGTCTGTCTAACAACCACTGGCCCTCTCTCTGCTAGCCGCCCCGTGTCTGATTGGTTCTCAGAGATGTACACCTGGGTCCCTCAGAGCTTGAGGTCAAGTCTACAAAGGCTTCAGAAGCTAGGACTTTCACTGTTTATCCTAGGACATTATAGTTCACTGTTCACTGAAATGCTGTGCCAAAACTACAGATGAGCATACTAATGCCCTTGTCATGCAAGTCTTGAAACCCCAACCAGGCATATGTGAGTACATGCAGACAGCTGCAGAGGGGTTCCGCTCCTTTTACCTTGGAGTCTGCAACTGCACCCACTATGCCCACCATCAGCGGGAAGAAGGTAGAGCAGTCGTCTCTTCTTTTTCCATATTCATAGCCCACACCTGAAGAATAAGGTGTTATAAACCTCAAAGGGAGGGATGGAAACCACCTTTGCAAAAATTATAACTAACTGAGAATATTTTGACAGTGAGAGAAATCTGATGTGGCTGACGCTGTCTTGCTTCTAGCTCACAGGCTGGCTGTCTTTGCAAATTCCTGGGCATAGGCCAAGCTAACTTGGGGGGAGAAATTTAGTTTATAGTTTAAATAATAGTCCTTCCTCAAAACTAAATGTTGTTGTAAAACTAATGAAAGGCTACCAAGTTAGGATAAGAGGGGGCTTGAATTCTAAATAATTTACCCGCCATTATGCTGGAAGTCAATAAGATTTGCATCTTCCCCAATTACTGTTGAAGATAACATCACTATTGTAGAACCTGAGACTGGCCTTTGAGATGTCTTTCGGGTTTTTGCATTTCTGACAACCAGATTGCCTCACTTGGACCTGCCAACCAGTCCTGTGGCCCCCACCGAGGAACTGACTCAGCATAGGAGGACAGCTACAATTCCCTATGATTTCATCTCCAACCCAGTCAGTCAGCATGCTCCCCACCCTACCGCCTGCCCACCAGACTATCTTTAAAAACCCTAATCTCTAAGCCTTCAGAGAGACTGATTTGAGTACTAATAAAACTCCAGTCTCCCATACAAGCCGGCTCTGCATGAATTAAACTCTTTATTTTAATTCCCCTGTCTTGATAAATCAGCTCTGTCTCGGCAGCGGGCAAGGGGAATCCATTGGGTGGTTACATTACTCTTAATATTTGTGAATAATCGCATCTACAAAAATGATTAAGTAGCTTTGCCCACTGTAATCCTAGCAGCTGACAAATTACTCGTAGACTCCACTGTGTTTCCTAGGGCCGCAGAATGCCTTCTTATGCAAGACACGTTTCCATGGATTCAGGAAATCATTTTAATGGTTCAGCTATCTTAATTTAAACAAAAGTTCAGGGCTTATTGTTCAGCTGAGTCTCTAAAAATATTTTTTGACTGCAGTGGCTCTTTTACATTGCTAATGTGTGTCCCTGTTTAAAAAAGAATCTTTATGAAATAGTGAAGGCCAGCATTTCTTTGAGGTGTTGGCAGTCTTTGCTTTAGGAATAATAAAGGAAAACATTAGTTTCATCAAATAATAAAATAAGGAAGACCTGAATAAAATGTCCACATTAGTAGAGGATGAAAGGACTCTGAAACTCTATGAAACAGTAATGGCTCATGCCTTGATGTGATCTCATTAGGTGACAGCAGCACATTTCGCTAGTGTGTTGGGACCCCCAAGACCACCCTCAGGCTCAGTGGTTTGCTGGAAGGACTCACAGGACTCAGTGCCTGCCACACTCACGGTTTATTACAATGAAAGGATACAGATGAAAATCAGCAAGGGGAAAAGGCGCAAGGCACGAAGTCCAGGTGAAACTAAGCACAACTTTGCAGGTGGCCACCCCCAGTGGAGTTACAGAGAGGCTCTTAATTCTCCCAGAAGAATATATAATGACCTGCGGGAGAGTGACCAGCCAGGGAAGCTCACCTGAACCTTGGCGCTCAGGGTTTTTATTGGGGGCCATTCCTGTGGGCATGCAGCCCATGCTGAAGGGGTCAGAAGGAAAATAGGAGAATACATGACTATCCAAACCACCTCAGGCCCAGGTCACATGGAAAACTGGTGGGGTTTTATATCTGTAATTTGTGCATTTATGTGTATGTTAGATGTCAGTTTTAAAAAATAACTTCTAAGAGTGTGTAGGAGTGGGTAAGTAGCTGGAGAACGTGATACCCAGGTCTTTCATATAGAAAAGAATAGCACATCACCCTGGCCAGCTGTGTGGCATGAATATTTGATACTCCTCCACCAAGTATGTCCATTCTCCCTTTGCTAAATACAGTGGCATCGGGTTGCAGAGCCTCTGCTCACATGGGAGGTTATGAAGGGGCCTGTATGAAGGGGCTAATTGTTCAATTACCAACCCTCTCATAACTATGCTAGCTGCAAACAGACTGTTTGAAAAGACTATTTTGCTAAACTATTCTTTTGGTGTGATTATAACTACTTAGAGTAGCAAAATGCAGGAATCTGGAAGTTCATATATTCCAGATGTTCATAACCGTTCCACCTTCCTGGTTCCAGTTCAATTTCACTTGTACGATCTTTTCTGAGTTTATTGTTGTAAATTAAGACTTGCCATTCTTATTAATTCGTTAGAGGGAGAAAAAACAATTAGAATGAAAATCAGTTGAGTGTTTATAAATTATAATTGTTGAAATATACATCTCGCTCAATGTAGTCAAAAAGTCTTTATTGATATTGACACCCACAAAAAAGGTTAGATTGTGTTGAAGATCCACATAATCCTTCAGTTTCACTTCCTACTTTAAAAATTGATGACGATGTGAAAATGTCTAAGAGAGTCCACCTTTCCTGTTTTAGATAAGATGAAATAGCCACTCAGGTAAGGTGCCTGTCTTCTGAGTTTATTCACTGTTACACTCAAGACTTGCCCGCTCAGGAAATTCTAATGTGACCTTAAAAAGTGTCCAGCATTGATGTGTTTTATGCTGAATTCCATTCCCTTTCTTGCTTTCCAGACCAAATAGCAAGCGAGTCGTCTGAACTGTCACACACAACACTGTCCCTTTTCCCTAAAGTGTCTGTACATTCCTTTGCTGGTGCCTCCTTCTCCATTCACTTCTTAACTACAACTGTCCCCAAGATGATGTTCTTTTTTCCCCCTCCCCCATCTTTGCCTGTAGTAACATGCCCCCGCCTCCTCCTCAAGTCTGGGTCCCATCCTCAGTCTCTCTTACTGATCCCCCAAGTCCAAGTGTCCACTCCCAATCTCTCCAATGACTCCTCCCTCCCATGTCACAGTGTGTATCCCCAACTTCTCCATTGTCATCCGTACTGATATTTTTAATGGCACTTTACGGGCACTCCTTAATGTAATCCCACACTTGGTACCATTACCATTTCCCTACCATGGTCTGTCCACTCCAAAGATAAGCTTCCTCTACCCTATAATTATGTCACTCTTTGTCTTAGTCCATTTGAGCTGCTATGACAAAATACCATAAACAACAGAGATTTCTTTCTCTCATTTCTGCAGACTGGGAGTCCAAGATCAAGGTGTGGGGAGATTCAGTGTTTTGTGGGGGTCCCGATTCCTGGTTCACAGACGTCACCTTCTCGCTGTGTCCTCACGTGGGGAGAGTCGAGGGAGCTCTCTGGGGTCTCTTGTATAAGGACGTTAATCCCATTCATGAGGGCTCTACCCTCATCACCTCCCAAAGGCCCCACCTCCTGATACCACCCCCTTGGGGGTTAGATTTCAATATATGAATTTAGAATGGTGGAGAGAAGCATTCAGACTTAGCACTGTTTTATAAAAAACATCAGGATTGTATTCAAACATTTTTTCCCCATGGTGTCGTTCCTGCTGCCTCCTGGCCTTCAGTTCCCTCCCCCCGCCACCTGACACCATATATCCCACCCTTGTCAATGTTACTCTATCCCCCATCACTGCTTTGCTGTGAGTAACAGTATCTCGCATTTGTCAAGCACTTGCTGTGTGCCAGGCATGATTCTAAATATTGACAGATGAAACTCTTTATTCCTACCAATCCCTAGGAAGTAGAAACAGCTCCATCATTTACAGATGAGAAACCCAAGGTACTGAGAAGGTCCTGGCCCACCCAAGTCACTCCAAGGAGGTCATGCAGCTGCGATTCAGTGCATCATCCATCTGGCTTTGTAATCTTTCTCATTTTTTCATTTATTCATCATTCATTAAAAATAATGTAATAAAAATTTTATATACATACACACACATATGTATATGTAACTATGGTGTACCACATGATGCTTTCAAATACAGTCGGCCCTGCATATCCACAGCTTCCCCATCTACAAATCAACCAACTGTGGATCAAAAATAAATTGGGGGCCCGGATCAGTGGCTCACGCCTGTAATCCCAGCACTTTGGGAGACCGAGGTGGGTAGATCACCTGAGGTCAGGAGTTAGAGACCAGCCTGACCAACATAATGAAAACCTGTCTCTACCAAAAATACAAAATTAGCCAGGCATAGTGGCACATGCCTGTAATCCCAGCTACTTGGGAGGCTGAGGTCAGGAGATTCGCTTGAACCCAGGAGGCAGAGGTTGCAGTGAGCCGAGATTGTGCCATCATACTCCAGCCTGGGCAATAAAAGCGAAACTCTTTCTCAAAAAACAAAAAATTATAACAATAAATGGGAAAAACAATTGAAAATAACAGTACAACAATTAAGATAATGCATATATTTTTAATTTTTAAAGAAAGATTTATTAGAGGAAGTATGAAAATATGTTTTAAGGTTACCATGGGCAGCACAGCAGAGAAGGGGCTGCCTGCCCTCCTCCCCACCCCCACCCCCCATATATATTTGTGGTGTGAGACAGTGCCTCACTGTGTTGCCCAGGCTGGAGTGCAGTGAGATGATCTTGGCTCACTGCAGCCTCAACCTCCTGGGCTCAAACAATCCTCCCACCTCAGTCTCCCCAAGTAGGTGGGACCACAGGAATGTGCTACCACACCCAGTTAACTTTTTGTAGTTTTTGTAGAGGTAGTGTTTCACCATGTTGCCCAGACTGGTCTCACACTCCTGGGCTCAAGCGATTCACCCACCTTAGCTTCCAAAGTGCTGGGATTGCAAGCGTGATCCACTGCGCCCAACCTATTTATTGTTTTTTAAAGGCAGAGTCTCTCTCTCTTTGTTGCCCAGGCTGGAGTGCAGTGGCACAATGATAGCTTACTGTAGCCTCAGCCTCCTGGGCTCAAATGATCCTCCCGCCTCAGCCCCCCGAGTAGCTGTGAGTGCAGGCATGTGCCGCCACACTCAACTAATTTATTTTTATTTTTGTAAAGATGGGTCTCATTGTGTTTCCCAGTATGGTGTTGAATTCTGACTTCAAATGATCCTTCACCTCAACCTCATAAAGTGCTGGGATTACAAGCATAGCTACCACACCTGGTGCCAATCTTAGTTCTTTGCTCATTATCTGAATTTTCACCGTATTTGCATACACCTGGAGTTCTTTTTAATATTTTCTTAATTGAAACAGTTGCTTTTTTTTCTTTTTTTTTTTAAATAATTTATTTATTTTACTTTAGGTGCATACTTGTATCTGGCATTTCTCCCCATGTTATTCCTACCCATCCTCCCCTCCCTCCACCACCCCCATTGTCTCTCCCTACCCCCCCACAACTGTCCCCTGGGTGTGATGCTCCTCTCCCTGAGTCCACATGTTCTCATTGTTCAACACCCACCTATGAGTGAGAACATACGGTGCTTGGCTTTCTGTCTTGGGTCAGTTTGCTGAGAATGATGGTTTCCAGATTCATCCAAGTCCCTACAAAGGACACGAACTCATCGTCTTTGATGGCTGTGTAGTATTCCATGGTGTATATGTACCACATTTTCTTTGTCCAGTCTGTCATTGATGGGCATTTGGGTTGGTTCCAGGTCTTTGCTATTGTACACAGGGCTGCAGTGAACATACGTGTGCATGTGTCTTTATAGTAGAACAATTTATAGTTCTTTGGGTATATACCCAATAGTGGGATTGCTGGGTCAAATGGAATTTCTACTTCTAGATCCTTGAGAAATCACCACACTGTCTTCCACAACGGTTGATCTAACTTACACTCCCACCAACTGTGTAAGAGTGTTCCTATTTCTCCACATCCTCTCCAGCATCTGTTGTCTCCCAATTTTTTAATGATCGCCATCTAACTGGCATGAGATGATATCTCAATGTGGTTTTGATTTGCATTTCTCTAATGACCATCATCTCTAATAAAAATGATGATGAGCATTTTTTCATATGTTTGTTGGCCTCATATGTGTCATCTTTTGAAAAGTGTCTGTTCATCTCCTTCACCCACTTTTGAATGGGGTTTTTTTTTTCTTATAAAAATCTGTTTTAGTTCTTTGTAGATTCTGGATATTAGCCCTTTGTCGGGTGGGGGTAGATTGCAAAAATTTTTTTGCCAGTCTGTGTCTTTTGATTGGGGCAGTTAGGCCAATTACATTCAATGTTAATATTGTTTATGTGTGAATTTGATCCTCACATTTTGTTACTGGCTGGTTTTTCTTTCTCATTAGTTGACTTCATTTCTTCATTGCATTTTTGGTCTTTGCCAACTGGTTTTGCTTTTGCAGTGACTGGTACTTGTTCCTTTCCATGCTTAGTGTTTCTTTCAGGAGCTCTTGTAGGGCAGGTCTGGTGGTGACAAAATCTCTCAATAATTGCTTGTCCTGATAAAGGATTTTTATTGTTTCTTCACTTATGAAGCTTACTTTGGCTGGATATGAGATTCTGGGTTGAAAGTCTTTTCTTTAAGAAGTTAATACTGGCCCCCACTCTCTTCTGGCTTGTAGAGTGTCTGCCGAGAGATCTGCTGTGAGTCTGATTGGCTTCCCTCTGTGGGTGACCTGACCTTTGTCTCTGGCTGCCCTTAGCATTTTTTCCTTCATTTCCACCCCTGGTGAATCTGATGATTATGTGCCTGGGGGTTGCTCTGTTGAGGAATATCTTTGTGGAGTTTGCTGTATTTCTTAATTTGAAATTTGGACTGCCTTCTTTTGCTAGGCTTGGGAAGTTCTCCTGGATAATAATCCTGGAGTGTGTTTTCCAGCTTGGGTGAATTCTCCCCGTGATATTAGGTATGCCAATCAAGCATAGATTAGGTTTTTTCACATAATCCCATATTTCTTGGAGGCTTTGTTCGTTTCTTTTCACTCTTTTTTCTCTTGTATTGCCTTCTCTTTTTATTCATTGAGTTGATCTTCATATCTCTGATATCCTTTCTTCTGCTTAATTGAACTTTCGGCTATTAAAACTTGTGTTTGCTTCACGTAGTTCTTCTGGTGCTGTGCTCTTCAACTCCATCAAGTCATTTATGTTCTTCTCTAAGCTGGTTATTCTAGTTAGCATTTCGTCTAACCTTTTTTCAAGGTTTTTGGCTTCTTTGCATTGAGTTAGAATATGTTCCTTTAGCTCTGAGAAGTTTGTTATTATCCACCTTCTAAATCCTGTTTCCGTCAATTCTTTGCACTCCTTCTCGTTCAAGTTGTGATCCTGTGTTGTTGAGGAATTGTGATCTTTTGAATGAGAAGAGGTGTTCTGGTCTTTGGTGGTTTCACCTTTTTTTCGCTAGTTTTTCCCATCTTTGTGGATTTACCTGGCTGTGGTGTCAGAGAGCTGCTTGATGAGGTCGTTTATCTCGAAACAGTTGCTTTTTATTAAATGTACCAGTACCTATTAGTATACTAGTTTCATTTAGTTCTATTGTTTGCATAATATACATTCAAATAGCTATTAAATTTCAAACATTTGCCCTCATGCTACTTAAAATTATTTTGAGTACCACAGAAATGTGGTGGCTACCAGAGAGTACTTGATGTCCAGGAATATAGCAGTTGTTACCTTTTCTCCAGGAGTCTGAGAAAGGGCATAGAGTGCAATCTGAGCTGGGTGTTTGAACCAGAAGTCTTTAGGCAAAGGGAAAAGAGCGCTTCAAGAAAATGAGGAGCCTGAGTTCAGGCCCTGAGGCATAGCAAACCTGGCACGTTTCAGGAGAATGCGCCATCTTGGTGATGGGGACCTAGGATACATGATGGCAGGAATGAGGAAAAGGTGCTGGCAAGTAGGGTTAGTGGCAGATTAACACTAGCTGAGACATGGGAACCTGTCCGGTTAGAAGCCATTGATTCATTGTTGAAAGCTAGAAACTGGACATAGTGTGAGTAAAGGATGACTTGCCTGCTTGGTGAAAAATTAGTAACCACAGAGGTGTCTATCAAAACCAGCCAGCAACCAGGGAAAATACTTATGGTGTGTTACACAAAAGAGAACAGGGATACAATATTCTGTGACCATAATGATTATACATAGAAATTAAGATGCATAGGCCGGGTGTGATGGCTCACGCCTGTAATCCCAGCACTTTGGGAGGCCGAGGCAGGTGGATCACCTGAGGTCGGGAATTCAAGACCAGCCTGGCTTACATGGCAAAACCCCATCTCTACTAAAAATATAAAAATTAGCCAGACGTGGTGACGTGCACCTGTAATCCCAGCTAAGTGAGAGGCTGAGGCAGGAGAATCGCTTGAATTTGGGAGGCGGAGGCTGCAGTGAGCCGAGATCGCACCATCCATTGCACTCCACCCTGGGTGACAAGAGCGAAACTCTGTCTCAAAAAAAAAAAAAGAAGAAAAAAAATAAATTAAGATGCATAGAGAAGAAGGGCTGGAGAGATCCCCCGATGTGAGAACAGGGGTTGTATTGATTGTGTAACAATGTGAGTTATTTTCTCCATCTTCCAAATTGCTTTCTCTTATATCTCCCAAAGTCATATCTTGACTTTTGTTTGACTGTGCTTTGCAATGGTGCTATCCATTGTAAATCTCAGGTTTAGCATTCATGCTGTCTTCCAATTTCCAAATATTGAATCCAGAATTCATGAGTGTTCCAAACTGGTGGAGACCACACTGTAGGGCTGGAGGACACAAGCATCTCTGAGCCTTGCTCTTCCTAGTGGCTGACTTGCAGCAAGAGCTGAGGCTTCTCCTGGCATCACCTCCCCTATGATTCTCTGTGAGCGTTTCCAGGAAGCAGCACCCCTACCCTGGCCCAGGCCCCTCCAAGATTGTCTCGTTGTCCTAGCCCGCCATTGCCCTAGCCACATGAGTTTATGGCCTGAGTAATGCTTTTCCCTCCTGATGCTCCCCCAACCGTAGAGGATATGAAAATAGTCTTGGCAAGGGTGCCTGGTCTGCGTTCGTCAGCAGCCTGAGCTGTACTCAGCCGCCACCCTTGGGGTCCAGGCCAGATGTTACGGCGAAACCCTATTTTAACTAGATCCTTCTGGTATTTCTTTTGGATGCCATCCGAGGCAGTTTCACTTTACACTAAATTCCATGTTATGGTGGGTCATCTCAAACAGGTCTGCAGCACATAAAAATGTTCTCACTGCAGTCTATTTTCTGTAGCAAAATGTTGTTGGGGGTTAGGATGGGAGTCGAGGATTGGGCCTTGAGGATTTTTTTCATATAAACACATTAAAATGGAAAGCTGATATGGATGTGTTCAGTGATGTAGACTACAAAAGCAAAAAGAATTCTCCCCAGCATATTTTTTTTGCTTTTTACCATGGATATAACTGGAGTTTACATATGATAAGAACTGCTTCTTGGGCATAAAATGTAATCCTCTGGTGAGACTAATCCTTCACTGTTGAAGAGAAGGGGAACCTGTAGTGAATTCACCCCACAGATGAAGATAGGATTTCGAATTCTCTCGCCTTTCTGTTTTACTGTTCCTGACTCTGTGAGAGTGTGCATGTGTGTCTGTGTTTTCTTCACTGTTTGATGTTTCAACCCGGCTACCACTTCCTCATCCTTGGCCTATTTTCCATCTTTATTTTTCTCACACCCTCCTCACCTCCACCACCTTGTCCCAGCACTGTGAGGAAAGTGGGCAGCTTTCCAGGCAGCTGTAGTCCTGTTGGAGAAACCTTTATGATCCAGGAAATACTGACCGAGGAGAAGCTGTGCTGACTCCACTATGAATAGAGAGGTTGGAAAAATGTCAGCATTTGCAGAAACAAAAGGAAGTGCTCCATGTACGTTTTGGTTTCATAATGACTCTATTGTAAAATCTCTTCTCTTTTAGTCCACCGGATTGGACAAGTGTGTTAACCAATGGCTGTTTGGTATCCATTGATCATAGGGCTAGACCAACAATC
Source organism: Ateles fusciceps (assembly GCA_036589455.1). NCBI lineage: Eukaryota > Metazoa > Chordata > Mammalia > Primates > Atelidae > Ateles > Ateles fusciceps. Next base: position 10,232 of record JAZHEH010000912.1, on the reverse strand, counting down.
AAAGTTGTTTATCTCTCATAAGGTGGCTTTTGCAGGCGTGCCAAAATCATATTATAAAACTCCCAGCCACAAAGTCTAACATGTATTTTCACTTCCTATCCAATAAGGGATGTCCCCACCCTTTACTTCCTGACTACTGTAGTCATAAAGGTGCCCTCCTAGTTCCTCCCTCTCTCTTTCTTGGCTTCTTGGTCCCTGTGTGTGATAAAGTTTCTTGTTGCCCTGTGTGGCATGGCGTGGCATGCCCCAGCATACTCCCTTCCTTGGGAACTGAGTAATACATTCTTTCAATGACATTAGCCTCTTTGTGTTGTCACTCGAGTCACCTCCATAAATTAAAAACCCTTCAGGTTTTGTTGGGACAGTAAGGTAATTTATTTTCTCTACGTAGAACTTTAGAATTGAAGGGGACCTTGTAGATCATTGAATTCACCTGTCCATTGTTCAGAAAAAGGAAGCCAGGGAAGCTGATAAGGGCAGATCCAGGCCTCAGAGCACCTGGTTAAGTGTGTTCTCTCCATAAGCCTAAGAAATGGTACCAAATTCTTACGTCACTGCATCTGATGTGATCCTTCCTTCCTTGTTTTCTTCTCTTGTTTCTTTCCTTTGTTTTCAAGACTGGTGTCTCACTTTGTCCCTCAGGCTGGAGTAAAGTGGTACAGTCAGCTCTCTTCAGCTTCCAGCTTCTGGACTCAAGTAGTCCCTCCGCGTCAGCCTCCTGGGTACCTGGGACTACAGGCACATGCCACCACACCTGGCTAATCTTATTATTTTTATTTTTGTAGAGAGGCAAAGTCTCACTGTGTTGCCCAGGTTGGTCTCGAACTCCTGGGCTCAAGTGATCCTCCTACCTCGGCCTCCCAAAGTACTGGGATTATAGACATGAGCCACCATGCCCAGCCCCTTTTTTCTTAATTTAACTGTCTAATATGTGAGCCTTTTTGGAAGATACGATTTTATCTCTGCTTCCTGTGATACGGGAAGCATTCAGCTTCATTGTCACAACGTAGACCGTGTTAGCAACTTATTTTTGCTGAAAACTGTAATATAAATGGTGTTACTGATTAAGTGGTTTTCTTCCTCTTTTAAAAGGATGGTATTTTAAACCAAAAGTTTTCAAACACATTTTGGTAGTGTGTGGTGTATGGGTTAAGAGTGTGGAGTCGGGAGTCAGATGGCCACTTGCTACTATGTACCCTGATGGAAATCACTTTTTACTGCTCCATGACTCAAATTCTTCATCTGTAATACGGATTTATTTGGACTAACTCATAGATTATTGCCAAGTATTTATGGTTTAATTCATATAAAGGACTCAAAGTAAGCACTCAATGTCATTAGCTTTATTGTTGTTACTCTTTTTCTTGAATAATGTAATAGCTTTTACTCAGGTATATGTATAAATGGTCAAGAGCCTTCTTTGATGTTTAGAGACTATCATTTGTATGACAGTCATCTTTGTCTAAAAACTCAGTTGTTTTTTTTTCCGTTTGCTGCTGTGCCTAAATCAATTCTTGTCCTTTTTCTTCCAAGTTCTCTCTTCTAAAAATATTGAGAACTCAGTTTTATTCAGTTTCTTACTTCCCTTCATTGACATCAGTTCACCAGTTTCTCTGAGCCATTCATCATTAATCTTTTCAGCAGTACTGAGGAAGGGTGCTCTGTGTGTTATGACAGGTTTCCTGCCTTCAAAGGGCATCAGTCTTTTCAGAAGCCAGGAGATGCATGGGAAACATGGACACAGCGCACGGCACTGTGATAAGACAGAAGGATGGGGAGGAGTCCTGAGGGAGCTCGGAGAAGAGGGCACTCACGTCTGTGGAGAGCACGAGGAAGGCTGCTGTGGAAGAGGGAGGCCTGGCTGCAGCCATAATCACTGAGAAGGTTGGCAGGGGGTGGATAAGGGAATTCTAAAGCAGAGTTTCCTGCCCTTGCGCTTTGAAATTTGGGGCTGGATTTTTTGTTGTTGTTGTTGAAGATAGAGTCTCACTCTGTTGCCTAGGCTGGAGTGCAGTAGCGTGATGTTGGCTCACTGCAACCTCTGCCTCCTGGGTTCAAGCAGCTCTCCTGCCTAGCCTCCTGAGTAGCTGGAACCACAGGCGTGTACCACCTGCCCAGCTAATTTTTGTATTTTTAGTAGAGATGGTGTTTCACCATGTTGGCCAGGCTGGTCTCCTGGCCTCAAGTGATCACCCTCCTCAGCCTCTCAAAGTGCTGTGAGCCACCGTGCCCGGCTGGGGCTGGATCATTTTTTGACTTATGGATGGTAGGATGTTTAACCACATCTTTGGCCTCTACCTGCTCGATGCCTGTAGCACATAGACACCCACCCACCCAGACACTGCCAGATGTCTTCTTAGGCACAAAAACAGCTTCACTTGAGAACTACTGGTCCAGATCAAGAGACCAAAATGAGTGAAGTCATCCTATGGGAAGGCAGGTACATGCTTGGAGCACGGTGAGAGCTGGCATGGCTTTAGAATAAGATACCAGAGGCTTGGAAGGCCTTATTGAGGTGAGGGAGCTCATCCAGGCCTGCTGACCCTCAACTGCTTTGGAAAAGGAGAGCAGTAGGTGGCTTGTGGTGATCAGGGAAGTTACCGCAGTGGTTTTGTGTTGCATCAGGCAGCACACACGAAGCTTATATGCTATTGCCTGACACCAAGAAAGCGCTCACTAAACACCAGCTATCATTGTTATTGTCAGGCATATTAGAAGGGGAGAGATGAACAAAGGGCTGGGAAAGAGTGAGGGCCCAGGAGCAGAGTGGCAGCAAAGAGAAAAGACAGGTGTATAGCAGAGATACGGAGAGGACAGAGGCAAGACATCTGGGAGGCCATGACATTTGCTTACTGCTGCTTTGTGTGTACAGCCATCCCTGCGTATCCACAAGGGATCGGTTCCAGGACCCCCTTTAATACCAAAATCCATAGATACTCAAGTCCCTGATATAAAAATGGCGTAGTAGTTACATATAACCTATGCACATCTCCTGTGAACTTTAAATCAGCTCTGTATGACTTATAATACCTAATACAATGTAAATGCTGCATTTGTTATATTGCATTGGCTTTTTATTTGTATTATTCTTGTTGTATTGTTTTTTGTGTTTCTTTTCTGGATTTTTGATCTGTGGTTGGTTGCATTGGTGGGTGCAGCACTGTCGGATATGGAGAGTCAACTGTATATAAAATCAGGTCACCACACTGTTCCTGTAGAGGAGCAGATAGTAAATATCCTCAGCTTTATGAGCCATGTGGTCTCTGTTAACACCTACTCAACTCCCCCATTGTAGTGTGAGAATAGCCACAGACAGCACATCAACTCATGGGTGTGATTGTATCTCAGTAAAACTTTATTTACACACACAGGCAGTGAGCCAGACTTGGCCTGTGGGCCCTCAGTTTGCAAGCCCATGATCTAGACAGTGCAGAAAATAGCACATGGTGCCCATCAGCTTTGGATAGCTGTCAGTATTTACAAGTATGTAAGTCTGTTAAATACTTAATAAAATTCCAGTTTTAATGCTACAAATTAACACCCTTGGTATTTGTTTTAGCTTGAAGATGCAAAACCAACCCCACAAGCTGCTGAGTATTAAATGTCTACTTTTCTCTTCCAAATAAGCAGTATTTTTGAAGGCCAGTGACTGATAACTTAGCAGATTTTGCTGATGAATCAGGCCAACATTAGCTGGGCATAGTAGTTCACTGTACAACTCAAACGGTCTGTGGAGCCACTTGTGAAGGGGTATGGTTTAGCAGTGTCATAGTTTCAAGAAACACAATACATGTACTTGGTTTGTTTTAAATCCGTTGATATCTGCCTAGTTAGATGAGACAAATTCTTATGCAGACTGTTTCCTCTCTTGTGAGTCTGTTGCACCTGTTCATTCCAAATGGACAGGACTCTACATGGAAAATCCTACCATCCTTTATAAATGTGGTCTTTTGTGTAAGCCTTTCCCTTTATCATGGTTATATCTTTTTTTCTCCTTGGGAATAATTTTACTTCATCTGATTATTCTCTGTTACTGTGTGTTATCTAAGGTCTATGACTAATTGCAGTGTAGAGAGTAGCTTGCTTTTTCAATAGCAGCAACCAGAATCAAGCAAGAAACTTGAGGAGAGTAGAGCTGGGGGTGGTAGCCTTTCAGGTATATTCAATTCCTCAACCGTGGTGGCGTTGATGGGAGTATATCTGGAAACATTTTGGTTGTTACAATGGGAGTGTGCTACTGACATGTTGTGGGTAGAGGCCAGGGGTGTGCTCAATATCGTACAATGCATGGGACTATGTCCCCACAGCAAAGAAGGATTCAGCCTGAAAACTCAGCCATACTGTGGTTGAGAACCCTGCTGTCAAGAGATTCATAGGGATACACCTCCTAAGTAAGTGGCAAGCCTGCTGCCTTCAGGAATGTGTTCTAGGCTAGGCTACTGATGACACCAAGGACACTAACCCATCACCCTCACACAATCTTTCAAGCTCTTCCACCAAGCTGTTTATTCTCCTACCCATTAGCTACTTCTGCACCTGCTGCTGGGGCAGCCCTGGGTGCTTCGTTTATCATTGACATTGTGGTCTTTGTTCCTACAGATGTCTTGTTGGGTAGAGGATGTGTTCAGAGATGCAGGAAAGCTGAGGAGGCACAAGGCACTGAAGTCTTACCACTCTGGCAGACTGCAAATGAATGCACCCATTAGCCCTGGAGTCCAAGTAGTGGGGGAGTGGGATGCTGGCAGGTGTGGAGGCAGGGATGGCCCTAGAAGAAACATCTTCCCTGGAGGTACCATGTCTTCCAAGACATTACCTTCCACAGCTCCCTGGCACCTGGTTGAGCAACTGTGGCCCAGGAGGAAGTGGTCAAGGGCCCTATTACATAGTCCTTGGGCATGTATTAGTTTATATAGGGCTGTAACCAATACTTTAGACTGGGTAATTCATACACAACCAAAATGTATTGCTCACAGTTCTGGAGGCTGGAAAGTCCAAGATCAAGACGCCAGGAGATTTGGTGTCCGGTGAAGTCCTGTTCCTCATGGATGGCTCCTCCTGTGTTTTCACATGGTGGAAGGGATGGGGTAGCTTGCTTGAGCCTCTTTATAGGGGCACTAGTCCCATCACGAGAGTGAAGCCATCATGACTTACTCACTTCATGAAGGCCTCACCTCTTAATACCATCACTTTGGGGATTTGTCTCCCACATACCAATCTGGGGGGGGCACAAACATTCAGGGACATAGCACACATCTTCCTGTCCCAGAATGAATCTCAGAACTAGAAAATATCCTAGTAGCCATTTCATCTGCCATCCTCATTGTTCCAACAAGGAAAGCTGGACAGTGACCTTTTGACTCACTGTGGTCTTCTCTCCATCAAACGTGTCAGGGGTCTGGCTGCTGTCCCATCTATGTGTCTCATCAGCACTTCAAGGTACTTTTTATCCCCACACCGCAGAGGAGGAAATGCAGGCCCAGCCAAATGAAGTGGCATGGGCCAGGTACCCAGTGGCGGATGGAGGACAGAACCCAGCCCTCCTTGCCTTCATGAGATCACATGATCAGAAATCCGTAAGAAAATCTTAGAGGAAATGGACTGAAAAACCGTTGCTCTAGAGCCCACGTAGAGATCCATTCAAAAGAAATGCAGCTAGTGAAAAGTTCAGCAAATAGGAAGACTCTGTATGTCTCATGGTATGGAATGTACGTCTCCCAGATTTATCCAAAGTGCCTAACTTCCAGTCATGACAGCCTACCCCTCTCCAAAAGAGGACCCAAGCTAATGAAAGACCTTTAGGTACCCCTGTAGAGCTATTCTGCACTTTTGTCATTGTGCATCTGCGTGGCTATGCCTTCCAACAGACAACTTTCAGCTCTTTGCAGAAGTCTGAGACTCCACACCCTTCATCCATCTTTACTGGTTCATCTCCCCTGTTCCAAGAAGCCTTAATTGAATGTGAATACCGTTGTCCACATGGTCTAGAAATGAAATCAGTGTTGGAGAGCATAGTCATGTAGAGAAATGAAGTTATGCAGCCAAACCATGTTCTTAACATTAAAACCCGGATGAGAGAGAATCAAGGGCACACTCCCGCCATGGGTTAGACTAGCTTTGCACACCATCTTTGCGAGTTGCCTCGAAGCTGCACCCAAGCTGGCTGTTGTTCAACAGCTGCCAGTGGTCTAGCTGAGCAGCCAGGTGGAAATGGAGTCTGTGTCCACTAGCAGAATTCAAAATTTTGGTTTCTGTGCCTTGTGGGTCTTGGAGGGTAAAAGTTAAAAGCGGGAATTTCAAAGACACACATGGTCTATGGTTCCACAGTTTAGTTCAGCCTCTGATCATATAAACCTTGGGCGGGTTACCTGATGTCTCCAGTGCTTGTCCTCGTGTGTGAAACAAAAACAGTACCCGAGCTCTAACAGCTGCTACAGAGACTGAGGTAGTGGACAGAGTGCCCAGGGTTTGGTCGAAGGTGGTAATGTGGTCAGACTCGGCTCTGTTTCACAGAGCACATGACTGCAGGTATCAGTCTGTGGCCCAGTGCTGCTTGTGGGAATGAATGAGTGAGAGTAGATAAATAAAATATGCCAGGAGCATGAGACTCTCCTTCCACAATTGCTCCATCAGCCATGAGGTTTGCTTGTCAGGAACCCTCATCAGTACTGATGCTGGATTCTGGTGCATTCGGTAGATGTTTCTAAGACACTGTTTCATGGTGGCTAGGAACAGTTCCTGTGCTGCCCCAGGCTGGATCTCAGCCCCACCCCTACAAGCTGAGCAACAGGAACCTGTCAGTTACCCTCAAAGATCTCAGAGACCTGATTCATCAAGGAAAAAGGGGCAGTGACAGAATGGTGTTGAGAGACTTAAAGCCATTGAGTAGGAGCCAGGTGAGTGGCTCCCACCAGCCATGAGGGTCATGATGTCTATGAGAGAGAGGAATCACCGTGGCCTGGAGTAGATAAGGAGAATTCCATGCAATAGAGCGTTGGGCCAAGAATGCAGTGAGGTCCCGCTTTATTACATTGACACTTGAAGGTTTTTCTATCCACCACTTTGCCGAGAGATCTCAATGATAAAGCTTGCAGGTAAAACTCTCTTGAGCATGGCGGGAGAATAGAGTCACCTGGTGAATCCAAGGGTGGGTTGCTTCATTTTGGTAGTGAGTGGGGTAGGGAAAAAGGAAGGTGGAATAAAGAGAGAAAACAAGTTAGAAGGAAAAGATAAGGGTTGCTGTGAAAGAACCTTGGCTTATATCCTCCAAAAACACAGGGGCGGAGGAACCCTTGGGGATAGGGGTCCTGGAAAGGGTTCCTTTAAACCTAATGTAGGCGGTTAGTTTCGTAAAGAAATATACAAGGCTCTGTGCAATTTATTGTAAAATTAATGGCAGGACTACCCTATTACTCTAATCACATAATCTAACTACACATTTGATATGTTCTTTACAACCTGGAGATGGGGACAGAACAAAGGGTGGATTGGAGGAGGAGGGGGTGCAGACAGAGAGAAAAGATAAAGTGTACAGAAGAAGCAGCAAGGAGAGCAAAGTGCAGAGCTCCTCTCCTGGAGGAACGAACAATCCCATCTGGTGAGCGTTTTGTTTATTGCAAGGTCAAGTTTGCATTGGATAAGGAGAGGCAGAGAGGCCACTAAAGATGTGGAAGCAGAGGGGAAGCCAACGTGCCACTGCCCCCCTTTGGCTGAATGAAGAAGATGGCGAGAGGAGAGCACATGCCCAGCAAGGCTGACAGCTCCATCTCCTGGGATAACCAGATGCTCAGCCTGCAGAGTGGCCTAACCAGGGGGTGTACAGTGGCTGCTTTCTCTTCAGAACTCCCTGCTTCCTGCTCATTTGCCTCATCCATGGAGGATGTAGAACAGTGTGAGAGTTAGAAAGCCACACCATGGGAATGCCTTGATGTCTGTCCCACCTGTTGCCAGGGGGGCTACGAGCATGGGGGGGTCCATGTTCCTCACATGAGATCCCCCACTGACCTCCAACTCCCAAGGATTTCAAGCTCCTGTACACCCCAGGCCGCCTCTGCACCAAGCAAAGTGACCCAGCCCCTGCCAGGCAGGGTTTCCTGTTTTAGGTAAACTCCCTGCAGCAGCCTAGACTTGCTGGCAATAGGATGCTCCGCCTCCCTCCCTCTCCTTGATGAAGGGCTGTTGCAGCTTCCCCCATCACCCCGCCGACCTCCACATACATGCCCAGTGTCGTTTCCTTCTTTCCTTGAAGCAGGTATCATCCACAAGAGCAAGGCATGGCTTTCTGTGTACACAGTCCTGAGATCCCCTTCCCAACAGCTTCATTCAAGAGCCTTCATCCAAAGCTGATCTGAAAACACCTTTAAATTGCCAAGCATCATTGATCAGCAGCTTGCCGACAGCGGCCAGTGAAAGAGACGCAGTGGGAGAGCAAAGGAAAAAAACCAGCATCTATTAGCAAGGGAGAAAATTCCCAGTGTTTGGAGAGAATGACAGCGCCACTAGCCATGGTCGGAATTTCGGCCTCTTCTCCATCTCGAGATGTTGGGTTGTGATGCACTTGCCCCCACGTGCTGGGAGCACTCAGGGTCAGCGTTTTGCTGTTCTCCTCATCTTGGGCTGAAGAAGGTGCCCTGTGTGCTTGCAGGGGGTGACACAGAGAGGCTCTCAGCATGAGCTTCTGTAGAGTCATACGGAACCGCAGAGTTGGGGGGAGCCTGGAGCTGAACTTCATAGAGATATATCCAACCAGGGCACACGGCAAACTCTGTTGTCTGTCTCTGTTTTACTCTTAATAACACTGAAACAGTTCTAGTTTAAAGGCCCTTGTTTCATCACTTGAGCCTGGCGTATCCTGGGTCTGAATCCCTCCCTCTCCCTCTGCCCTTCCCACCTTTGAACCCAAATCAGACATTCTCTGGGCATTCTGCCAACCATGTCTCTATCCCCGCAAATTAAGTGTGTTTGAAAATAGGAAGAGCCACCTTCAGATCTCAACGGCTGCACCTCCCTCCGTAGATCAGGTCTCATTCAACCTTGGCTTTCCCCTCTTTGCTGCAGGTTTTTCCCACTTAACGGCTTTCACATTCGAGTAGAGCCACATGGCCAGTCCAACATCAATGGGACACTGGTGCCGCCGGCCGCCCTCATCTCCATTCTCCAGAAGGGCCTGCAGTATGTAGAGGCCGAGATCAGTATCAATGAGGTATGTGGCTGCGGCTAGAATTTCAAACAGCAGAGCCCTGGGAAGCTTCAAGAGCTTGGAACACATTGGAAACTAACATGCATATCCCTCAGGCATTTCAGATAATTCAGTGGCAGGGTGCAGTGGCTTATGCCTATAATCCCAGGACTTTTGGAGGCTGAGGCAGGAGGTCCACTGGGCCCAGGAGTTTGAGACCAGCCTGGACAACATGGTGAAACAGCATCTCAAAAAATTTTAAAATTAGGCTGAGTGTGGTGGTGCACACCTGTAGCCCAGCTCTTGGAAGGCTGAGCTGAGAGGATCAGATCGCTCAAGCCCGAGAGGTTGAGGCTCAGTGAGCTATAATTGCGCCATTACACTCCAGCCTGGGCAACACGGTGAGACTCTGTCTCTAAAATAAAATTTAAAAAAGAAGAAAGGAAGTTGGGTTTTTTTCCACTTTGTGTTAATACCTTATTAATAGGATGAGCACAGTAGCAAGCTTCCGGTGCCTCCCACATGGTTCTGTGTTGAGTTAAATATTAGAATCATTGGCTATTCATCATGTAAACAGTTACATGCCGCATCTGAAAAAGATGCGGCAGGATCTAGCTGCTCTGGGCTTCGGAGTGGACATTTGCCTTGCACTTAGGCAGATTTGCTCCTCCTCGTTTGCTGGAGCAGATTGGCTGAGGAGAGGCCCCACACGTGGTGAGGTGGAATGTGTATGTTGGGGAAACCCGACGGAGAGCATCACCAGGAGGCTACATCAGGGCAGAGAGGCAATGGCTCTTGTGTTAACGAGAATATCAGGGGATGCTTTCATTACCGGGCTCGGATACTGTAGACAGATAGGGGTAAAGGGGATGCGAAAATGAACGCGCGAGTTAAAATTATGCACTTGGCTTCGATCCCCTCCTTCTTCTTAGATTGGCCCACAGTGAGAAGTTGTGCCAGTTTTATACCAATTTTGGTTTTAGAACACCACACCTTACCCTCTCTTGTCCCTCCTATTCTGGTTTCATGATTCTGCAGTGAAGATCCCCTTGACTTC